>REGO01000075.1:2504098-2556460 GCA_010120015.1 Rhombomys opimus | reverse complement strand
GAAGAGAGGGAACAGGATGGGAGCCTACCATAGATGTCCTCTAAAAGACTGTACCCAGCAGGGGATCAAAGCAGATGCAGAGACTCACTGCCAAACTTTGGACAGAGCGCAGGGAGTCTTAAGGAAGAAGGGGGAGATAGAAGGACCCGGAGGAAACAGGAGCTCCACAATGAGACCAACAAAGCCAGAGAATCTGGGCCCGGGGGGACTGCAGAGACCTATGCATCAACCAAAGACCATGCATAGAGTGGACATAGACCATGTGGGTCCACTAGTAAGAGGAGAAGAGACATTCTCTGACATGAACCCTTTGACATTGACTGCTCCTTGATCACTTCTCCCTGGTGGGGAGACCTAGCCAGCTCACAGGGGAAGAGGATCCAGGCAGTCCTGATGGGACCTGATAGGCTAGGGTCAGACAGTAGGGGAAGAGGACCTCACCTATCAATGGACTAAGGAAGAGGGATAGGGGAGGAAGAGGGAGGAAGGGGAGGACTGGGAGGAGATAAGGAATGGGATACAAAGTGAATAAATTGTAAAATACTAATAACAATAATAGAAAACACATTTCTCCGTTCAGTTTACCTGTTTGTGGTCGTTTGTGACTGCAGCCAAAAGGAAACCAGTTCGCCTTGTACCACTGGTCGTTCTTTTTGAGACAGCACATGACAGTTGGAAGGCCGTGGCTGCCTCAGGAAGGTTCTCAAGTAAAAAGCATCAAACTGTAAATGCCCGTTCCCTTTAGGATCAGGCGCTGGCATTTGGGTTGTGTGGCACAGCTTCTGGGTGAGGAGCTAACATTACAGGCTCTAAGTAAATTTTCTGACACTGCTTCCCCATCCTGGAAATTCCACTTCTGATTACAAGGCATCGGACAGCAGGCCTAGAATGTTCAGTGTTGACATCGGGTCAGGCGTGCTACTGTGCACCTCGCTGCATACCGGTCAGAAACTAGTATACGAGTAGAAAAGCAAACGGAGCATTCCATCAGGTGTGCGCCCCGAAGGGTACCCACGGCTTACCGCTTCCTCCTGGAGAACCCACTGAGGCTTTCTGCAAACTCTCCACCCACCACAACAGCAGGGTTTGGATTTGTTACTTTGTTCAATGTGCTGACAGTGGATCTGGACTCCTGACCCAGGGGAGTCCTCATGCGGGCTGGTGAGGCGCAGCAGCCATGACTCAGGGACTCGCTCATGTCTGCTGGCTCTGCTAACTTCCTCCTTTCCTCTTTTGATCTGGTCCAGGCTCCCAGTCAAGAGACGGTCCCATCCACCTTCAACCCAGGTCTTCCATCCTCAGTTAAAGCTCTCTGAGAACACCCCCATGGACACTCCCAAGAGGTGTGTCTCCCAGGTGATTGCCAGCCAGGTAGGCTGAGGCACCGCAGGGACCACTGTGCAGCTGCTGGCGGTTCAGTCTCTGATCAGCAACAAACAAACAAAACGCACCATCCCTTGGCTTTCTTTTTATACTTGTGTTTTATGTAATTAGTAAGGGTAGTCACGCATTCAGCCCCCACTCTCGGGGAACAGGGAAGAAAGACTTTCCCTCCACTTGAAGTCAGATGTGGCCATGTGACTTGAGCAGAGGTACTGTTTTCAGAGCCAGGGCATCTTTCTGTACTTGCTCGGTTTTTTTTTTTTTGTCCTACTTGTCTCACTGTATAGCCCAGACTGTCTTTGAAGTTATGATCCTCCTGCCTCAGCTTCCCAAGTACTTGGATTAGAGGCAGGCAGCACCAGACTCTGAATTGTATTTACTTTTGTTGTTGTTTCTGGTATCAAAACAAACAATATTCCTGAATGACCGTGATGAAGAGTGTATCTGCAAACACAGAATGGTCACAGGGGGTGAGCAGAAATAAAGTTTTGTGTTTTGTTTTTTTTTTCACTTTTAGCTAGTGCTGTTTGCTGGCTGCTTACTAAAGAAGCACTGATAGTATCCTCTTCTTCTTAGTAGGTCTAGAAACATTCTAACCTTGCAGCACTTTGTACCTGGGGAAAGGGACCCCTCTGTGGGACCACCTCTCCCTTTGAGTTGTATGTCAACCCAGTCTTCCAAAAGTGAAAAATACTGCTGCTTTCTGCGCTGCTTTACAGTGAGAAAATGCTCTCTGCCTTGTTGTGTTTTTCTTTGTGGTACAGAGCCCTAGTTCAGTCAGTCACATCTTCCCTGACATGTTTTATTCTGTCTGGGAGACTGGAGGCTCATTAAAACGCCCAGAGTTACCTTAAGTCTTACTTCAGCTCTGAAACTAGTTCAGCCGCTTTTCCTCACAGTGCTAGTTTGCATCCGTGTCTTTTCCAAACATGTTGCTTTAGTTGTTTTCTCCTTCCTGGGACCGAATACCTGACAACAAGCAACTTGAGACAGTGCTAATGAAGAAAGTTGTGAATGCTGCTTTCTCCAGCCTGGAAACACCACACAGGGGGTGGCACTCAGAAGGGGGTACAGTCTGTCACAGCAGTGAAGGGGTGAGGACAGGAGGTTTGCGGCCATGTTGTACCTGCAGCCAGAAAGCGGAGTGTGGGCAGGAAGTGGGCCTAAGCTATAGAACCCAAGGGCCACCCCCAGTGAACTCCTTCTGTCTGTAAGCACCATTTCTTCCTTCCTTCCTTCCTTCCTTCCTTCCTTCCTTCCTTCCTTTCTTTCTTTCTTTGAAACAAACGACATATTTATGTTACTATCAATATACCTACTCAGAATGAATTGAGGTTGACATTGTCTTAATTTTAGGAAAAAAAAAACTAAGTTACCTCCCTCCTTCCCCATTATCACAGTATTCTCAGTGTAAGATGTTTGTACAGATTTTAGTATGCTTATCCTATATTGTATGTTTAAATCCGCTTATAAGTGAGTATATATGATGTGTGTCTTTCTGCTTCTGGGATACCTCACACCATTTCTTAAGGGTTTCACAACCTTCTGAAACAGAGCCATGTTCTGGGGACCAGCTTACAAACACAGGAGCCTATGGACGACATTTCCCACCCAAACTATTACCATGTGGTAGAAGAGAAGGAGCCATCACAATAAAGAACATCAGAAACTTAGGCGACTGCTGTGTTGCCAGTGCCTCTGGGGATTCATTGGTCTGTGTGGAACTGGATCTCAGCTCTACCATGACCAAAAGGGACTTCCGGAAGAAGTTTGCATTAGCTCACGTTCCAGCTGGATAAGGGCTCTTTGTGACGGGGAGCATGGCAGTAAGGGGCTGGAGGCAGGGAGATCACTGCAAGCTCAGGCTAAAAATGGGGGAATGTTATAGACCCCCAAAGTGGGTCCCCACGACACACTTGCTCCAGCAAGATCACACCTTCTGAGCTTCCCCAAACAGAACCACCCTCTGGGGACCCAGTGTTCCAATACCCCAGCCTATGGGGACATCTCTCAGTCTGATGACCTGAGGCGTGTTCTGTTCCTACCACTAAAGAATAATTTGCTTTGGTTCATGCGGTCTTTCTGGCCTTTAGGTTTCTCTGCTTCCATGTAGCCACCTTGGGACAAGATAGCACCCCGCCCCGACTCACTAATGGTGGTTTTGAAAATGAGCAGAACTCTGGGCTCTATAGAAAAAGCACAAGGCTAGGCTTTAATGGAGAAGTTAGGATGCAGCCCACGCCCCTCTTCATTCTTCGGCATTTGATTTGCAAAGGATTTGGTTTCGATATTTAGCTGCCAGAGCCAGATCTGAGCATGCAGAGGGAAAGAAATAACCCCAGAAGGGAAGAAACATCAGCTAGATATGCAAAATAGCTGATTCAAAATTAGCCTCTGATTCAAATTAAGGTGCATTAATTTCTCCAGAGGCTGGTGAGGGGCTTTGTCTATGTGGGGTGAGCCCAGTGAAGCTGTTCTGTGATTCGTCACTGAAGTGGCTGCCTATCACTACCATCCCCCATGGGGCCACGCCACCCGTAAGCTGATTACACTACTTGCTCCACACAGGCTTGGAGCATGCTCGTTTTATTTCTATTTAGATTTTTAGTTGAGTCCAAGTCCATTGGTGCTGTGATTGCTGGTGTCCGCACTGGGAGATTGTCCCTCAATAAGTTGGAACATGTCCAAGTTGTCCTGGCCATGCTGAGTCTAGATGGATGGGAATGACATGGCCGATTAAGGACATCATCCATCAGTTAGATCAATTAATATGCACTAATTGTAGAACTATGGAACAGTGGGTCCCACGTTATGAAGGATATAAATATGCATGAGACTGTCCTCTCTCCTCAGGTTACACAGGCAGTACTGGAGAGTCCTTTTCCGTTATAGTGACCCTCTCTCTCAGCCAACAGTAACCGTGGGAGGCACTGACTCAGGCGCACAGTCCTTTCTCTGAATGGGCTCAGGATCATCTGCTATGGCCAAGTTACTGGAACTAACAGACATATGGAAGATGTTAGCATGGGGACACAACCTCTCTTTCTGCCAATGTCGGTAGCTGGTACATCCAATTGGCCCCCAGCTCTTGTTCCCAGGGTTTTGTTTTGTTTATTTTTCTTCCTATTGTTACTGGATCTTGGTCCTGAAATCCAGCCTGATTAGCAAGAAGACTGTTGCCTTCAACCTCTTTACCCTCTCATCAATCAGGGCTCCTCAGACTCAGCATGCATGTCATGTAGGGCCTAGAGGCTGCCAGTGTGATGTCTACCCTTTCCATTGGACAGTGTTTAGCAGCATCCTTTGTCTACAAGATGCTGTCAGTAGCTCATTAGCCCCATCTTGACAATAAAAATTGCTTCCAGACATTACCAGATGCCCCTTGGGTGGGAATAAAGTCACCCCCGTCTCTCCATTGATTCAGAAATGCCTCCTTGCATCTCAGGAGCTTTCTGGTCAGCCAGTCTAGTGAAATAAATGAGATCCAGGTTTAGAAGGGTTTCTGTCTCAAAAAAAAATGGTGGAGAGAGATTGAAGAGGGCATCAGAAGTTAATCTCAGGCCTACACATAGACATGTACACTGAACACACACACACACACACACACATGCGTGGGGGGGGGTGCACATTTTGTTCTAGGAGTCCTTGAATGTCTGTTCCTTCTCTTCCCACTTATGAACACCATGGGTCCACAGAACTAGCTTTTTCTCATTTCTAAAAGAGAAATATCTGATATAGAATAGTCACCTAATCCTGTCTTTCTAAATCCCAGCGAGCCTTAGCACTTCTCTCTTCCAACCAAGAAGCCGTAGAGATGCTGCTGGCTGTAATCAGACTCAGGTTGGACCACTCTTATCAGTGAGCACGCTGTTCACGCCTGTGAGAAAAGTTAATGTGTCCATGATACTCCTCTCCAAGCATCCCACAGAACAAGCTAGTTATCCCCTAACAACCAGGATGTCTGAAAATTGACAGCTCTACCTCGAGATAGATCTCTGCTTTTTATATCAAGCATGAAATCACAGTAAGCTTCTTTTTTATTACTTTAATTTGTTTTTGACAATTTTATAATGCACATGATGTATTTTAATCACACTCTTCCCCAGACCCCTCTCTTGTCCCTCATCACTTCCCCTGAATCCTCCTTCCCAATGCATCTCCCTCCAACTTTCACGTCCTGTTTAAAGATTAAAAATATAGTTACATCATCTCCCCCTTCCCTCCACCACCATCTACTTTTAAGAATAGTTCTCTAAGTTTAATTAAGATTGTTTGCATGTGCATGACTGGATCATGGGCAACTTAAAGTGGCTACACCACTGAAGAAAAATGACTCCTAGTTAAGGGTGGCCATGAGAAGGTTCTCCTTATTATAGAGCAGCGGGCAGTCACGTCAGACAGAGAAATGCTTATTGACAAGGAGTGTCTGTAGCTGGACTAGGCTCTTAAGAAAGAGAGGACCTAAAGATGTGGAAATCCAGGAGAGTGGAAGTGGCCCGTTCCAAATGTTCAACAGGGGGGAGATAATAAGAGTCATATGGGAAGTCAGGAAGCAGCATGATTTACCCAAGGTGGATGTTAGGAGAAAGTGGCCGTCAGGAAGGAAACACTGAAGATGCAGAAACACACACTTTTCAGCACCAGTTTGAGACTGTGTATATTTAATTGCTTATATTTAAAAATATGTACATTCCTTAGGAGTGATATCTCTGGTGGCAGAAAGAATACAGGAAAATGACATACTTGCCTAGGCATATTTTTCATTCAACCAAAAGAAACGCAAAATTATCCTAAGTCCACAAGAAGACACGGAACCATAGAAAAGATGCCAATAGAGTTTAAGAAAAGATGCAAGGAGGGTTTGGCAGGTTGGACGTTTTCCAGGGCTGGGTTAGCTAGCCTCCTAACTACCAAATTCCCCACCAAACCACTTAAAGGGGGAAAGATTTATTTTGTCTCATTGTTTTATTTTTGTTTTTAAAAACATTTAAAAATTTGAAGTGTGTGTGTGTGTGTGTGTGCGCGTGCGCACACACATGCAAGTGCAGGTGTTTGTGGAGGTCTCAGCTGCCCCTGCAGCTGGAGTTACACACAGTTGCAAGTTGCCTAATGGGAATTCTGGGAACTGAATTCAGGTCCTCTGAAGGAGCAGTAAGTGCTCTTAACCACAGAGCCATCTTTCTAGCCTTCCTGTTCACCACTTTAAAGGTTCCGGGGAGTATGTGGTTGAGTATAACAGCTCCCCTCAGAGAGAAATCTTAGTTTGGTGGTCTTTCTGTTTTCATTCAGGTTCCAGGTTTATTGAATGCTACTTCCCATATTGTGGCCCATCCTCTTCCCTCTCCCTTAGTTAATCCTCTCTGACAAAGGCCATTCCAAACACTTCCAGGCATGCGCTTTACTAGCTTCAGCAACGTGTCTTAGTCCTATCAAGCTGACAATGGAGATTAACCATTACAAATGTCGAGAGTGAAAGTTTGCTCTTTCAAATACGAGTTTATGATCTTGAACCAAGAACCTAAATTCTCAGCTTTAAAATAGGCAAAACAGGAGCAGCAAGATGACTCAGCAGCTAAAGGTGCCTGCAGATAAGGTGGGCAGCCAGATTTCCATCCACAGACCCATATAGGGGAAGGAGAGAGCCAAATCCTGAAAGCTGTCCTGACTGCCACCTGTGCTCTGTGGCACACACCATCCCCCAAATAAACAAATGCAACAAAACTTTTATTAACTAGGTAAAGTAGTACTCACATGCTTATTGGTTGTTTAAGATGATAACATCTGAAGCACCATGGACTATTGGGTTAACAAACTGTGGTGCGGCCTTCATGGTTTTTTTTATTTCCTTGGCCTTTTATCCTTGTTCCCACCACTTCTGCCCTTGGCTCTTTAGAGCTAAAGATCTCTAATGAAAACCAATTGTCTTAGTTAGGGTCTTATGACTGTGAAGAGACACCATGATCATGGCAATTCTTATAAAGAAAACATTAATTGAGGCTGGCTTACAGTATCAGAGGTTTCATCCATTATCATCACGGTGTAAAGCATGACAGCCCACAGGCAGACATGATGCAGAAGGAGCCAAGAGCTCTACATCTTGATCCCATGCAGCAGAAGAAGACCGTGCTATACTGAGTGTAGCTTGAGCTTATGAGACCTCAAAGCCTGCCCCAACAGTGGACACACTTCCTCCAACAAGGCCACACCTCCTAAAAGAGCTATTGGCTATGGCCAAAAAGCATTCAAATGTGTGAATCTACGTGACCATCCCTATTCAAACCACCACATTCCACCCCTGGCCCCCCAGAGGCTCATAGCCATACCATAATTCCGCTTTCAATCCAACTTCAACTGTATCCATAGTCTATAACAGCCTCAATCCTGCTTAAAAGTTCAAAGTTCAAAGCCTCTTCTGGGATTTATGCAGTCTTTTAATTGTAATTTTCTACAGAAATCAAAATCAAAAACAGATCCCAACGTTCCAACATACAGTGGCACAGGATATATACTACCACTCCAAAATGGTAGAAAGACAGGATGATGAGAAAATGCTGGACCAAGGAAGGACAGAAAACCAGCTGAACAAACTCCACACTGCTTGTCTCCAGCTCTTTTCATGTCTGTTGATTACAACACCTTCCTCCTCTTGAGCTGGTTCCATTCGATGTTAGCAGCTTTTCTCATCAGCTATTCCACAGCTCTGGCATCTCTAATCTCGTGGGGTCTCCAAGGCAATCCAGGATTCACAGCTTCACACAATGGCCTCTCTGGGCCTCCATGAAGGGACACCCCTGACACACCCCTGGCCTTAGCAGCTCTCCTTAGTAAGAGAGGAAGATTCTATAACTCCTTTCTTCTATCCTTGACTCTAAGGCCAGAACCACATGGCTGAAGCTTCCAAGTTCTGCTAACTGCAGGGGCTGGAAAATGGCCCTGTTGTTCAATTACGTCTTCACCAGCTTTCTGTTTTCAATGGTTTCCTTCACTGCCTAAGCTTGGCTATCCTGGAACTTGCTCTGTAGACTAGGATAATCTTGAACTCAGAAGTCTTAATGCCTCTGTCTCAGGAGTGCTAGTGTGTCCATCACACCTGGACCAAAACTGTTCTTTAATTTCTTTTCACAAGATGGAAGCTTAGCTGGATCTTGCCCTGAGGTCACCACTCCCTTTATTCCTTTTAATATCTTTAATTTGTTATCTCCTTGAACACAGGATTTAGCTCCATTATACTCCTGGAGGCCCCTTTTCTCCTTGAACCATAAATTTTGTATTTTTCCTTGCTCAGCTTGCTCTTTTTCATCAAAATACTCTTCATAAGAGTGAATATTAGTAACCATGTGACAGAGTCTATACTAGGCTGTTTTGAGATTCTTTTGTCAATGCAATTAATCAAAAACTCTTCACTGTAGCCTCAGGCAAACACTTCAAGCAGCCACATTCTTAGCCATAACATCACAAGAACAGTTTCTAAGCCACAAACTAAAATTGTTCTCCTCTGAAACCTCTTGAGCCAGGCCCCCACAGTTCAAATCAACCTTGGCACCATTGTCCATTTTCCTACTAGGATGCACCAGTAAGTGGAATTAAAACATTCTACTACTTTCTTAATCCAAAATACCTAAATCTACATTCCTCCAAATAGAAGTATGGTGAGGCCTATCACAGCAATACCCCACTCCTGGCACCAACTTCTGTCTTGCTTAGCATTTATTGTTGTGAAGAGTGAAGAGACACCATTACCATAGCAACTCTCATAAATAAATATTTAATTGGGGCTGGCTTATAGATTCAGAGGATTAGTCCATATCGTCATGGTGAGAAACATGGTATTGTGCAGGCAGACAAGGTGCTGGAATAGCGGAGAATTATACATCTTGATTCACAGGCAGCAGGAGACTGTCATGCTGGGCATAGCTTGAGCACATTAAACCTCAAATCCTGCATCCACAGTGACATACTTCCTCCAACATGGCCACCTTCCTAAAAGAGCCACTCCCTGTGGCCAAGCACTCATGAGTCATTTCAAACCACCATACCAACTATTCAAAGTCTTGTGGGAGCAGTGCTTGCTCCACTGGCCCATTGCTATAGGTCTTCCAGTGACTCTCTCTTTCCCATCACTCAACACTGCTACCTGTCCCCAGGAACTCACACTCTTATCCAGTATAAATCTGGATGTATCCCTTTTCTGTGATCTTATAACAGTCACACTTCCTATCTTTGGAATATTAGACTTTCTCTTCTGTAGATGGAGGATTTTCTGGCATTCTGACTTCCCATTGATCTGTTGCTGAATCCTTGGTTTATTTTGGAAGAGTGATATATAAGACGAGTTTCTGAAGATTAATATTTAAGAAGCATGAAAATGCAGAATTGGTTTTACATCATTATCTTTGCACATTCTGAATAGATTAGTCAATCAGTCTTCTTGTGAAAATATTTATTTTATTATTTTCCTGTTTTTTAATAAATTGGTACATTTATTAATTTTATATTCCAGTCACAGTCCCTTTCCCATCCCTCCTTTCCTGGTCCTACCCTCCTGCCCTCTTGTCTCTTTTCCCCATCTTCTCCTCAGAAAATGGGTGCCCCCCTTCACAAATACATCCCAGCCCATCAAATCATATCAGGACTTAACACATGCTCTGAGGATGTGGGGGTGGCTCTAGCTGAGACTCCTAGCTGTGAGGAACATGGAGACTGAAGGGCCACCTCCTATCCAGTTGGGACTTCCAATGGAGGGAACAGGACATCAGCCTGTTGCAGATTTTTTTATAAAACTGTTTGTTTCTCTCTTAAACTGTATATCACACAAATAATCAAAACTCTATTATACTATTTTAAGAAGTTTCACAGCACAATTCTGAGCAGTGTTACTCTATTCTTAATCCTCTAAGCTAATTTGGCTTCCCGCTGGCATGCATCCCAGCAATACTTGCACTTTGTAGTTTTCCTGCTCCAGCTCCTGATGTCACCTGAACATCTCTTGTAGCTGAATCCCTTACTTCTTCCTCTAACTTCTTCTCCCATGGCTGGCAGGAAGTCCACCCATTCTCTCTCCTGCTCAGCTATTGGCTGTAAGCTGCTTTATTGGCATGCCAGGGGACAATGGGTAGCAGTGTTTATACAGCATCAAGACAGGAGATTCTCAGAACAAGATATCAGAACCAGACATAAGGGTACAGAAATCAGCATTTGAACAATACAATACCCTTATGCCTACACCAACCCACTCACAAAACCTTCAGGACCTGCAGGGATAAAGATGGAACAGAGAAAAAGGGAATGGCCAACCAATGGCTGGTCCAACCTGAGACCCACCCCACAGGAGAAAGCCAACCCCTAACATACTCTGCTAGGCTTATAGACAGGAGCCTAGCATGACTGTCCTCTGAGAGGATCCACCCAGCAATGGAACAAAATAGATGTAGAGACACACACTAAACATTAGGTGGACCTAGAGGAGTCTTGTGGAGGAGTGTCGGGAAAGATAGAAGGTCCCAGAAGGGATAAGAACCCTCCACGAAGACCAATAGTGTCAACTAACGTCGGCCCATAGGGGCTTACAGAGTCTGAAGCACCAACTAATGAGCATGAGTGGACTGGACTTGGGTCCATGACACATATGTAACTGATGAGCAGCTTGGTCCTCATGTGGGTCCCCGAGCAGCAAGCAAAGCGTGTCATATCTGACATGGACTCTGTTGCCTGCTTTTGGGTCACTTTCCCCTATCTGGGCTACCTTTTGGGTCCTCAACAGAAGAGGATGTACTAAGTCCTGATAAGGCTTATTTTGTTATTTTTCATTATGTATGAATGTGCCTTGGGTATGTGGGTCTATGCAAATGAGCGCAGTGCCCACAGAAGTCAGAAGAGGGAGTTGATCCTCTGGAGTTGTGAGTCACCTGATGTGGGTGCTAAAACTGAGAGCAGGACCTCTGCAACAGTAGTCTGTGGTCCTGATCTCTGAGCCATCTCCACTTGAACCCACCAACTCCACACCCTGTTTTGGAATAAGGGAGAATTTAATGTTTGCTTTTTTCTTTTCAATTCTGAAGTCTAAGATCAAAGTTCAAAAGGTCAAAGATCTCCTGCTGCATCCTTTTATGGGTATCCTTAATGCCCCAGGTGGAGACATAAAAAAATGCTGACAGTGAAGCAGGAAATGACAGATTAGCTCTTGTCTGTTTTCCTATTGAAGTTAACACAGAAGGAACAGTCACTAGGTCCTCACATGAGCACTGAGGGTCCGTTCATGGATAGGGAATAAAGAGGTTGGGAGTGACCGAAGGAGGGGAAAGATCATCTGCTACTTCCATCGATCTGGATCAAGACTTCCCATCCATCTGTTGCTGAATCTTTTCAACAACCAAAAGTGCCAAAGCTTTCTCTGAGGTGTGCTCTTCCAGTGCTAAGCTGAGAAATGTTAATGGTTGCCTGGACTGTTTCTTCACTGAGAGCTGAAAGTGAAAGCTAACAGGAGTCTGCCCTTCCATAGCAAGAGTCATCATGGCTGACACTGGGCTCCTCATGAGAAGGCACATTGCGCTTCCTTGGATTCTTTCTGGAAGACTTTTGGCTGCCATCGCATACCTATATCCATTCATTTTACAGTATTTGTGTCTTAAACTCCTACAATTCCATTTTCACTTATTCCTGCAATACTTCCACAGAGAGAAACTCCTATCAATTACTGGATTCTATTTACCATCTTTCAAACTAATGGGTGCAGCCTCCAGTGTTGTCTGAGGTTGATCAATTCAATTTCTTTGATTTGTTCATGAGCTCATGATTTTAACCATGTTTAATGTGTCTCAGTCCATTGAACTTACTTTTCTTTTTGATGCTCAGCTGTCTGATCTTCAGCTGGAAGGGCTTTTTAAAGTGAGCTTCTGAGCCCTTTTGACACACCATCATTAATCGTTCATGATTTTTTTTTTCTTGCTGTCTGTCTGACAATTTGTTATGGGCCAAGAACCAGCCAAATCTCTAAGGATTTCTGGCTGCTGTACTGAGAAATGTTATCCTAAGATTATTCACCTGGTTGCTACAAATACTTACTGCCACTGCCACTGGGTTGGTGATTATTACTGGGTGTTTTCAGTAGATAGTACTTGGAGTTTTAAATTATAAAATACATTATTAATGTGAAACAATGCCTTCAATTGAAATCTAGAGCATAGCTTTTGCTTCTGCTCCTCCATCTTGTTCTTTCTCCTGTGCTGACACTGGTTTCAACAACTTTGAAGATGAAGTTTGAACTTCACACTATTAGGTATATATTTTATGCCACAGTTCATATCTTATTGTGTTCACATGACAAGATATGTCTCTACAAGTAATATTGCTAGAAAGAGCTTAAGTGTATTTTTCAGTAGTTAAATGTATTTTGAGCAGTCTTGGTGTGTATTACATAAGGATACACAGCCAAATTACTGTCTTTTGGAGCTACTTGGAACAGTCTCCTAATTAGTTTTGGTGTCTGTTTGTTTATGGCTTTTTTTAAACTGCTGGGTATTAAACCTGAGCCTAATGTGCTGGGCAAGCATTCTCCCACGGAGCTGTGCCCAGACTCACAATTAGTAGTTTTTAAAAAGTTCTCTTTAAAAATATAAAGAGACAGGTTCTTTTTTTTTTCTTTTTCTTTTTTGGCTGTCCTGGATTCACGTTGTAGATCAGGCTGGCCTCAAGCTCACAAACATCTGCCTGCCTCTGCCTTCCTGAGTGCTGGAATTTCTTTCAAAATTACTCAAAGTGGAAATCTTTAAAATCTCTCCAAATAAGTTGACATGAAAAAGAATAGCCATATTTTTCTAAAAGTAGCTGCAGTTATTAACCTTGGTTGTCTATGTGACTAGACTGAGAGATGCTCAAGAGACAGGTGAAGCTCATTCACTAGGTGACTGTGAGGGTGTTTTCAGGGGCCTCAGATCCAGAGAGCTCTGCCCGACCAAAATGCCTAATCCACTGAAGAGTCCAAAACCCGAGAAGGGTGTTAGATGAAACGGAACTGTGGGAGGTGAGGCCTGGTTGGAGGAAGAGTGCCTTGAAGGGCGTATGCTGTCCTGCCTCTTCCGGTCTCTTTCGATGCTTCCCGCCCATGGCTACACGCTTCCGCCGCCAGGATTTTCTCACGAGGGCCCGAATCTACTGAGCCAGTGACCACGGCCAAAACACCTGAAAATGTGACCTTAAAATAATTTCCCCCAAAAGACTGTGTTGAAAGGCAAAAGTGCTTTTCATGGTGACAAGGAGTCTGACGAGTACAGTAACAGAAGAGTTAACAATTAAAATTGAGAAAAATATTTCAGAACTGTGTAGAGGAAAACATATCCCAAAGTATAGCAGGAGAGAATCTAAGGTCATAGGAGCAACCCAGGAGGCTGAATCAGTTGAAATTACAAGATTAGAGAAAATAAAGGAGAATTCATCAGGGAACTTTCTAGAATTAAAGGACATGTTTTCTGGTTCCATGTTCATCAAAATGCCCAGTAGAATGAAGTAATGAATGAAGAACCCAATCAAATTATCACAGTGAAAAGCTATTAATTTGGAGATAAAGATGACTGTTTTTCAAAGAGGAAAATTAGGTGCACACGCACAGAATCTGCTGGCAGGGCAGGGAGAGGCAGATGGCTGTGGACAGTGCGTCTGTCATAAAAACATGCTGAGCAGAGTTTGTTCCTCAGGACCCAGGTGGGCATGGTGACGCGTATCTGCAACTTCAGCGCTGAGAGCAGGGACAGAGACAGGTTGATCTCCAGAGCTCACTGGTCAGCCAGTTCGTCAGTCCATGAGAGGCGCCATCAGACAAAAATGTTAAGGTACAGAGAAAGAGAGGAAGATATGGATGTCAACTTCTGGCTTCTAGGTTCATGTGCATAGGCACCGGCACGCCCACACACGCACACACACGCACGCATGCACGCACGCACGCATGCACGCACGCACGCACACACACGCGCACGCGCGCACGCGTCCACGCACGGGGGCCACATGCACAGGCCAACCTTATATAAGCAATTCTTCTATGAAAGCTTTCCTCTCAAATGATTCTAGGTTGTGCCAAGTTGATAATTAAAGCAAACTGGAACAGCCTGGGATCCAGTAACTGGCAAACAGCATGGGAGAGGGATTCGGAATAAACTCAGTCAAGTCAGAGCAGCAGAGTTAACGTCTCAAAGAAGGGGATGCCAGAGCAAACACAGTCAGCTTGCATATACCAGATGTACGTGGATCACGGGATTGATGGACAGGTGTCAAATTTGTTAAGATTTCCTGGAGGCTTTGGAAACCAATTAAGTACATTTAAAGGGAGGCACATATAAACTCCTGAAAAATTTAAATGTATTACAAAGGAAACAATTTCAGCCTCCTTTAATAGTATGTGCACCTGTGTGTGTGTGTGTCCTAGTTAGGGCTACGGCTGCTGAGATGAGACACCATGACTTGGGGAGGGAAGGGTTTACTCAGCTCACACTTTCATCGCTGTTCATCAAAGGAAGTCAGGGCAGGAACTCAAGTAGGGCGGGAACTTTGAGGCAGGGGCTGATGCACAGGCCATGGAGGGATGCTGCTTACTGGATTGCTCCCTCTGGCTTCCTCAGCCTGCTTTCTTATAGAACCCGGGAACACCAGCCCAGGGACGGCACCACACACAATGGGCTGGACCCTGCCCCATCAACCACTTATTAAGAAAAGAAGGTTCCCTCCTCTCAGGCGACTTTAGTTTGTGTCAAACTGACCTAAAACTGTGCAGCACAATTAACCCCTTACCAACTTGACACACAAACACATCACTATTAAGCCACAACATTTCCTTTCTTATTCATCCCTAAGATCTGACATTAAAATCATAACTTTGACATTCTCACAATTTTTACAAATTCAAAAATTAAGAATTCAGCCACTGAGCAGGCACAGTGGTGCACGCCTGTAATCCCAGGGTTCTTGGGGAGGCAGGGGCAGGAGGAGCTCTGTGAGTTCAAGACCAGCCTGGTCTACAAAGCAAGTCCAAGACAGCCAAGGCTACACAGAGAAACCCTGTCTCAAAAAAAAAAAAAAAAAAAAAAAAGTTCAGTCATTTAAAATATCCAGTCTCCTTAAAAATCTAAAACCAGGGCTGGAGAGATGGCTCAGAGGTTAAGAGCACTGTCTGCTCTTCCAGAGATCTTGAGTTCAATTCCCAGCAACCACATGGTGGCTCACAACCATCTGTAGTGAGATCTGGTGCCCTCTTCTGGTGTGCAGGTGTACATGTAGATAGAGCACACATACTAAATAAATAAATAAATAAATAAATAAATAAATAAATAAATAAATAAAATCTAAACTCTCCTAGTATCTTCTGTAGGGCTGGGTTTGTGCATAGATATTGCTTAAATTTGGTTTTGTCATGGAATATCTTGTTTTCTCCATCTATGGTGATTGAAAGCTTTGCTGAGTATAGTAGTCTGGGCTGACATCTGTGGTCTCTTAGAGTCTGCAAGACATTTCCCCAGGCCCTTCTGGCTTTCATAGTCTCTGTTGAGCTTTTAATAGTTTTCTTTTTTCTGTACATTCAGTTTTTTATTACTATGTGGTGGGAAGAATTTCTTTTCTGGTATCATCTATTTAGTGTTCTGTAAGTCTCTTGTATGTTTAAAGGCATCTCTTTCTTCAGGTTGGGGAAATTTTCTTCTTCTGGGGGCAGGAAGACAGAGACCTGCAGAGAGAAGAGAAACTGTGGGTGGGGGCATCTCTGTGACAAGCTGGAGACCTACGTCAGGGTAGGCTTCTAGGAGGATATGGGGATGAATCTAGCTGAGACTCCTAGTATCGGGGGGTTAGAGACTGAAGAGGAACCCTCTAACTAGACAGGATTCCTAGTGGAGGGAGGGGAATATCAGCCCACTCACAAAAACTTCCACCCAAAATTTACCCTGCTGACAAGATGCTCAGGGATAAAGATAGCGCAGAGACTGAGGAAATGTCCAACCAGTACCTGGCCAAACCTGAGACCCACCCCATAGGAAAGAGCCAACCCCTGACACTATTAATGATACTCTGCTATGCTTGCAGATGGGAGCCTAGCATGGCTGTCCTCTGAGAGGCTCCTCCTATCAGCGGATGGAAACAGATGAGGAGACTCACAGCCAAACATTGGGCGAAACATAGGGATTCTTGTGGAAAAGTATGGGGAAGGGCAAAGGACCTGGAGGGGACGGGAGCTCCACAAGAACAGAGCCAACTAACCAGGGCCCGGAGGGGCTTTCAGGGACTGAAGTAGGACTGGACCTAGGCCCCTACACAGATGGAGCCGATGGGCAGCTCAGGCTTCATGTGGATTCTCTAGTAAGGGGAGCTGGGACTGTCTCTGACATGGACTCTGTTTTCTGCATTTTGATCACTTGCCCCTGGTGAGGCGGCCTCGACAGGCCCCAGGAGAAGAGAAGCTGTTCAGTCCTGGTGCAGCTTAGTGTGCTGGGGAAGGTTAGCGTGCCAGGGGTTGTGGAGTAGAGGAGAGGGGATAGGGAGGAGGAGGAGGGAGGGAGGGACCTGGAGGAGAAGATGGAGGGGACTATGATGGGGATGTAAATAAATAAAATTAATTAAATTTTAAAAATCCAAAATGCCTTTTAAAAGTTCAAAATACCTCAGTTGTGGGCTCTGTCTACTTAATCACCTTATACCCTAATTGAGGCCTCCTCCCTCCTCTCCTCCCTGTCCCACCCTCAAACCCTACTCTTGTAATTGCTGCCTCCTTTTCTCCTCAGAGAAGGAGAGGCCTTCCACAGTACCAACCCACCTGGTACACCGTGTCACAGCAGTACCAAGCACACCCTCTCCCACCAAGGCCAGACAAGGCAGCCCAGCTAGGGGCAGGGGATCCAAAGACAGTCACGAGTCAGAGACAGCCCCTACTCCAATTGCTAGGGGACCCACACGATGATCAAGCTGCACTCCTGTTACACATGTGTAGGGGGCCTAGGTCCAGCCCAAGTGTGCTCCCTGGCTGGTGGTTCAGTCTCTGTGAGCCCCTATGGACCCAGGTTAGTTTACTGTGTAGGTTTTCTCATGGTATCCTTGACCCCCTTCTGGCTCTCTCAACCTTTCCCTAAACCCCTGCACAATACTCCCTGAGCACCACACACCATTTGTCTGTGGGTCTCTGCATCTGTTTACATCAGCCAGTGATGAAGCCTCCATTATAGGATAGCCATTATAGGATCCTGTATGCAAGCATAGCAAAGTGTAATTAATAGTGTCAGGGGTCGCCTCTCTCCCATGAGTTATGTCTCAAATTAGGCCAGTCCTTGGCTGGCCATTCTCTCAATCTCTGCTCCATCTTAATCCCTATAGTTCTTGTAGGCAGGACAAATTTTGGGTAGAAGGTTTTACGAGTTGGTTGGTGTCCCCTGCCTCCACTGGAAGTCCATCTGGTTACAGGAGGTGGTGACTTCAGGATCCATATCCCCACTGCTAGGAGGCTTATCCAGGGCCATCCCAACAGACTCCCAGGAGCCTTCCTGGTTTTAGAGATTCCCTGCCGCCTGATCTCCTCTCCCTACCCCTACCACCCAGCTCCCCTCTGTCCATCCACCTCAGATGTCCCCCCCATTTCCCCTTCTGAGTGAGATTCAAGCACAGCCCATACCCCCTGTGCCCTCCCTGTTACTTAGCTTCTTTGGGTTTGTAAATTGTAGCATGGTTCTCCTGCACTTCTAAGTGAGTACATTTATGTATTTCTGGGTCTCATTACCTCACGCAGGATGATTTTTTCTAGTTATATCCAATTGCCTGGAGATTGATGCTATCATTGTTTTAATAGCTAAATAGTATTCCATTGGGTAGATATACCACAGTTTCTTTATCCATTCTTAAGTTGTGGGACATCTAGGTTGTTTACAGCTTCTGGCTATTATAAATAAAGCTGCTATGAACATAGCTGAGAAACTATCCTTGTATAGTGGATATATGCCCAGGCGTGGTATAGCTGGGTCTTGAGGTAGAACTATTTCCAATTTTCTGAGAAACTACGAGATTTATTTCCAAAGTGGTTGTACAAGTTTGCACTCCCGCCAGCAATGGAGGAGTGTCCCCCTTTCTCATCATCCTTGAAAGCATGTGCTGTCACTTGTTTTTGCTCTTAACCATTCTGATGGGTCTAAGGTGGAATCACAGAGTCATTTTGATTTGCATTTCCCTGATGACTAAGAAAAATTGAACACTTGTTTAAGGTTTCTCTGGCATTAGAGATTCCTCAATTGCAAATTCTCTTCAGCCCCAGTCATCTAATGGGTAAGGCGTTAGCCTGCTAAGCCAGGGATTGTGGGTTCAGGTCCCACCTGGGGTAATAAGCCAGGGTTTTAAGGGTGCTTAAATACCTGAAGAATGAAAACTAAAATGGAAAATTCTATTTTTAACTCTGTACCCCATTTTTAATTAGGTTATTTGGTTTATTGGTGTCTAAATTCTTGATTTATACATTTTGGATATTAGGTCTCTGGTGTAGGGTTGGTAAAGATATTTTTTCGTTCTTTAGGCTGTTTTATCCTATTGGTGATGTCTTTTGCCTTGTAGATGCTTCTAAGTTTCTTGAGGTCCCATTTATTGATTATTGATCTTAGTGACTGAGCTGTTGATGTTGTGTTCAGGAAGTTGTCTTCTATGCCAATGCGTTCAAGGCTATTTCCCACTTTCTCTTCTATTATATTTATTGTATCTGATTTTATGTTTAGGTCTTTGATCTACTTGGACTTGAGTTTTATGCAGGGTGATAAATATGGATCTATTTGTATTCTTCTACATGCAGACATCCATTAGACTTGCACCATTTGTTGAAGATACTTTCTTTGTTTTCCATTGTATAGTTTTGGCTTTGTCAAAAATCAAATGTCTGTTGATCAACCTGTCTGTTTTTATGCCATCATGCACTGTTACTATTGCTCTGTAGTACAGCTTAAAATCAGGGATGGTGATGCTTCCAGAAGTCCTTTTATTGTACAGAATTGTTTTAGCTATGCTGGGATCTTTTTTCCATATGATGTTGAGAATTGCTCTTTCAAGGTCTGTGTAGTAGTGTGCACGTTTTTCCTCCCACCCCCAAGCTCCCAGAATAATGACTCATGATACTCAAAATGTATTTAAAAATACCTAGACCATATAGCTAGGGTCTTCTCTGACTAGCTCATAATAACCCATTTATGCCAATCTATATTCTGACACGTGGCTGGTTTACCTCTGCTCAGGTACCATGTGTCTGTTCTCTTTCATGTCTTCCCAGGCAAATCTCCCTCCCGGCTGTATCCTAGAATCCTTTCTCCCTGTCAGATGTCACACCTTCTATTCAGCCCTTTCCTATAGACCACAGGTTTTGTTTCATTTTTTTAATTAACAGGCAATGCATCCATACAATACACAATATTGTCTCTCTACAAGTCTGAAAAGAATTGTATTGGAATTTTTATGGGAATTAGAATCTGTAGAGTGCTTTTGATAAGATGACCATTTTTACTATGTTAATCATACTGATCCATGAGCATGGACGATCTTTCCATCCTGATATCTTCAATTTCTTCAGAGACTTGAATTTCTTGTTATACAGGTCTTTCACTTACCTGGTTAGAGTTACACCAAGATATTTTATATTATTTATGGCTATTGTGAAGGGTGTTGTTTCTCTAACTTTTTTCTCAACTCATTTATTATTTGTACAAAGGAGGATAAATGATTTTCTGAATTAATTTCTTATCCAGCCATTTTGCTGAAGGCGTTTATCAGCTGTAAGAGTTCTCTGGTAGAATTTTGGGGGTCACTTATATACACTATTATCTGTAAATAGTGTTGCTTTGACTCCTTCTTTCCAATTTGTATCTCCCTTCATCTCTGTTAGTTGTCTTATTGCTCTGGCTAGTACTTCAAGTACTATGAAGAATAGATACAGTGAGAGTGTGCAGCCTTTTCTTGTCCCTGATTTTAGTGGAACTGCTTTAGGTTTCTCTCCATTTAACTTGATGTTGGCTATTGGCTTGCTGTATATTGCCTTTAGGTATGCACCTTTTATCTCTGGTCTCTCCAAGACTTTTAACATAAAGGGTGTTGGATTTTGTCAAAGGCTTTTCAGCATCTAATGACATGATCATGTGGGGTTCTTTCTTTCAGTTTGTTTATGTGGTGGATTACATTGATGGATTTTCGTATGTTGAACCATCCCTGCATCCCTGGGATGAAGCCTACATGATTGTTGTAGATGATATTTTTGATGTGTTCTTAGATTTTGTTTGCAAGTGTTTTATTGAATATTTTTGAAACAATCTTCATAAGGAAAATTGGTCTGCAATTCTCTTTCTTTGTTGAATCTTTGTGTTGTATCAGGGTGACTGTGGCCTCATAGATTGAGTTTGCCATTTTGTCTTTATTTTGTGGAATAGTTTGAAGAGTTTTAGTGTTAGCTCTTCTTTGAAAGTCTGGTAAATTCCATGTTAAAACCATCTGGCCCAGGGCTTTTGTTGTTGCTGTTGTTAGAAGATTTTTAATGACTGCTTCTATTTCCTTAAGGATTATATGACAATTTAAATTGTTTACCTGGTCTTGATTTTACTTCGGTAAGTGGTATGTATCAAGGAAATTATCTATTTTACAGACTTTTGAAGTAAGACCTAATGATTCTTTGTATTTCCTCAGTGTTTGTTATAATGTCACCTTTTTCATTTTTAATTTTGTTAATTTGGATACTTTCTCTCTGTCTTTTAGTTAGTTTTGCCAAGGGTTTGTCTATCTTGTTGGTTTTTTCAAAAAACTAGCTCTTGTTTTTGTTAATTTTTAAAAAATTGTTCTCTTTGTGTCTGATTTATTGATTTCAGCCCCGAGTTTGATTATTTCCTGCAGTCTACTCCTGTTGCATCTGTTTGCTTCTTTTTGTTCTAGAGATTGTTCAGGTGTGATCTTAAATTGCTAGTATGAGACCTTTTCAGTTTCTTTATGAAAGTACTTTGTGCTATGAACTTACTCTTAGCATTGCTTTCATTGTGTCCTATAAGTTTGGGTATGCTGTGCCTTCATTTTCACTGAATTCTAGAAATTCTTTAATTGCTTTCTTTATTTCTTCCTTGATCCAGTGGTCACTGAATATAGAGTTGTTCAGCTTCCAAGAATTTGTAGTCTTTCTGTTGTTTCTGTTGTTTTTGAAGTCCAGCTTTAATCCATGTTAGTCTTATAAAATACAAGAAGTTATTTCGATTTTCTTGTATTTGTTGAGGCTTGCCTTGTGACTGACTATACAGTCAGTTTTGGAGAAGGTTCCATGAGGTGCAATGAAGAAGGTATACTCTTCTGTATTTGGATGGAATGTTCTGTAGATAAATGTTAGGTCCACTTGTTTCATATCTGTTTAGTTTCTGTCTTAATGACCTGTTCATTGGTGAGAGTGGGGAGTTGAAGTCTTTCACTACTAATGTGTGGGGTTCAATGTGCGATTCCAGCTTTAGAAGTGCTTCTTTTACAAATGTGGGGGCCCCTGCATTCGGGGCATAAATATTCAGAATTGAGATGTCATCTTGGTGGATTTTTCCTCTGTTGAGTATGATGTGTCCTTCCCCATCTCTTTTGACTAATTCTGGTTGAAAGTCTATTTGTTAGATATAAGAATGGCTATTCCAGATTGCTTCTTGTGTCCACTTGCTTGGAAAACCTTTTTTTAGCCCTTTACTCTGAGGTAATATCTATTATTTTTTGCTGAGGTGTGTTCTTATATGAAGTAAAATGATGAATCCTGTTTTTGCATCCATTCTGTTATCCTGTGTCTTTTTATTGGGGAATTAAGTCCACTGATGTTAAGAAACATTAATGAGAAATGTTTGTCATTGTTAATCCCTGTTATTTTGATGCTGGTGGTAAAAGAAAGAGAGTTTACCTTCCTTTTGTTTTTCAAGATTTCATCTCAAACATACTAGTCTCTTCCTAATCACTGCCAACTTCTCAGCTGCAGGTAACCAGCATCAATTGTCCCAAAACAGCAATGGTTTTATTTCAGTGGTTCTGGTATCTTGTTAACCAAGCACATTCTTCATCCCCAGGTAACCAGAACCACAGACTTTTAACTCAAACATTCCTCGTAGAGTTATTAAGGAGCTCCCAAACTTTCCTTTAAAACTTCATAGGCCAGCTCTTCATCTGTATTACTCAATAGCCTTATATTCAAAACTCCCGTAGAACAGCTCACCAAGGTTTGAAAACTCAGTGGCTTTACTAGCCCAAAGTTCCAAACTCCTTCTACAATCCTCTAAAAACCCACATGGTCAGATCTGTCGCAATACCCAACTCCTGGTACAAACTTGTCTTAGGATTACTATTGCTGTGATGAAACACCGTGAACAAAAAGGGAAAGGATATATTTTATTTATACTTTGACATTGCAGTACATAGGAAATTAAGGCAGAAACTCAGAAAGGGCAGGAACCTGGAGGCAGGAGCTGATGCAGAGGCCATGAGGGTCTTGCTTACTGGCAAAGTCTCTCTGGTTTGCTCAGCCTGCTTTCTCATTGAACCCAGAACCACCAGCCCAGAGATGGCTCTACCCACAATGGACTAGACATTTTCACATTAATCACCAATTAAGAAATGCTGTACAGGCTTGCCTAAAGCCCGATCTCATGGAGGCATTTCTCATCTCAGATGATTTAAGCTTGTGTCAAGTGGACATAACTATCCATCACATATGGTTACCATCATCGTAGAAAAGTTGGTTTCCCTGGGGTCACAAGGGACCTATTGAGGCACAAGACTAATTCTCAGAGCCTCTCCATACGGGTATTGGTTTTCTTTTTTCTTTCTCATTGTTTATCCAGCCATCAAGGAAGACAACTGAACATCTTTGACGAATTAATTATAGACAAAACTGATTGAGTTAGGGGCTATTTCCATTCACGAGAGCAGGGATACATTCGGAGAAAAGAACAATGATGAGGGAGCTTACATAGTCCTCTCTTCCATTTCTTCTCCAGAATTCTTTTGTGGTATCCAGACAAAAGAATTTCTTGGGCTAAGCACTGAAGAACATAAAACTCGGAGGAAGAAACAAGTCCCTGGTTTCCAGTAACTAACACCCTACCATGTATTATTCAGCTTTGGAAATCCGGCTGAGTGAGCCTTCTGATGCTGAGCCATCTGAGTCCACTTTGAGTCATAAACTTTCTTGACAGAAATAGGATGTGCTCAGCAGGACACCCTTTCCTTCTTTATTTTATTATTGCCGCAAAAGCAAAGTCTGGCTTTGCTTCTAGCTCTTCCTCCATTTATTGCTGCAAAGGTTTAGTATCCCTTAATTAAACAAGTGTTGGACATATTTACAACCAGCCCATTCCTCTCCTTGCTTTGGGGTCATGTTTCTGTGGGAGAAATGTATAATCCCATGTACTTTTTGCATCCACAGATGCAAGTGGAGAATTCAAATGGGGAGGTGTGGTGTCTGAAGCCAGCATCTTGCTATCCTGTTGTTGAAGGTGATCTGGCCTGGAATGGGAAGTTAAGCCACACTGTAAAACCAAAGAGTAAGAGAACTATGAAATCCAACTCTGTTTTTAAATATGATTTTATCTTCAATTATGCATGTGCATGTATGTTTGTGAGTGATATGTTCATGTGAGTGCAGCAGCCAAAGAAGTCAGAATGTAAAAGAAATCATATTGTGTAAAGTGCTGGAACTGAAGTTACAGGTGCTTATGAGCATTCTACATGAATGTTGCAAACAGAATTCTGGTCTCTGAAAGAACAGCAAGTGCTCTTGATGGCCAAGCCACCTCTCCAGCCCCCACCTCTTGGCTCTTTTGCCCTTGTCTTTATTTCTAGTCCTATTTGAAGAAAAGAACAATGAGACTCTTAACTATTCTCTACGGAAGAAAGCCTAATCATAAGTGGCCAAGTGCAGCTTGGAAATTCATATAACAAACAATGTCAGGGTGATCATTCAACAAACTTTCCTCCCTCTAACCTTCTTCAAAAGGTTCAAGGTGCTATAGTCAGGACTCCTGGACATTGAAGTTGAGTTATAAGGAGTGTCTCTACTGTACATCTCTCACTGTTCCACAGATTTCAAATTTCACTTCTATGAAGAGATGGCCCACAGAATGGTAAAAACAATTCTTCTAGAATCTATAAAGAATCCCAAAAACTAAACATAAAACCCCAAATGACAAGTGGGTTAATGAACTGAAAATGTTCTCCAAAGAACTATAAATAGCCAGTAAATATTTGAAAAAGTACTCAGCTTCTTTAACCATCAGGGAAATGTAAATCAAGAAAACAAACAAGCATTCTGGTGAGGATGCTGGGAACTGAGAGCCCTGTTCACTGTTTGATGGGAATGTAAACTGATGAAGCCACGATGGGAGACAGCATGGTGGTGTCTTTTAGAACATCATATGACCCAGCAGTTTCCCTCCTAAGTGTGTACCCAAAGAACTCAGGTCCACCACAGAATTATTTACTGCCACATTAATGACAACAGTCGGGACACTGAGCTAGACATGCCCACGAGCAGATGAATGAATAAAGAGAGTGAACTTAAAAATCTCAACATTTATTTATTTGTTTGTTTGCTTGCTTGCTTGCTTGTTTGTTTGGTGAGTGTTTATGTGTGTGTGATGAAACTAGAAAGTATTGTGAGAAAGAGGAAGGGATCTTAGTGCAAAGTGGTGAAAAGAAAAAGAATGGAATGGAATATATGTGACATAAAAGGAAAAGCAGAGATTATTTGGGGGAAGGGAGGGAATCAGCAAGAGGATTGCAAAAAGAGGTGGGAGGGAAGAGGAGCAGGAGGGAGAAGTTACACTAAAGTACAGTGATGCATTAAAATGTGATGAAACCTCTGACTTTGTATGCTGACTTAAATCTCAGCTTTCCCATGTATTGACTCTGTTATCTGGATACATTGTTTTCTCTCTGCTTCTGTTTTCTTCATGATTTAAGCTCATGTCAAGTGGATATAAAAACTATCCATCACCCTTGGTTATCATCATTGTAGAGAAGCGTAGTTTCCCTGGGGCCACAAGGGACCTAATGAGGCACAAGGCTAATCTCCAGAGGGTCTCCACATTGGTATTGTCTTTCTTCCTCATTTTTTTATCCAAGCATCAAGGAAGACAACTGAATAACTTTGGAGAATTAATTGCAGACAAAGCTGATTGAGGCAGAGATATATTCTGGGAAAAGAAAAGTGGTGGAATAAGTGGCATAGTCCTGTACTCCATTTCTTCTCCGGGTTCTTTGTGGTGTCCAGACAAAGGAATTTCTTAGGTGATGTATTGAAGTGTTCCTGTTTTCTCATTTCCACCATGATGATGAAGATTGATGATGAGATGGTGACTGATGATGGTGATGATAATGATTGATGGATGGATTATGATGCTTATGACGGACATTTCTTTTGTGAGAAGTTTGAGAAGATTCACCTCTCGTCTCCATAAAGAAATTAGTACCTAGTTTATGTTCATGTATGTATTCAGAAAATATGTGTTGAGCCTACTGTGTATCAGGTACTATCTTAGTGCTCATCAAAGAGGACAAGAATGCCATGGATATGCAATCTAGGAATAAGCAAATAACCATGAATAGACCATAGGTTTCAATGTTACAAGTAAGTGACATGAAGCCAAGAGAGAAGGGATGAAGAAAGAGAAAGACAACAGTGTCAACTAGGGGCTGGAAAGGGTTTCAGTGTTGGAAATACTGGGTAGGATTAGAGATACCTTCTTCCAGTAGAATCTGAAGTAAAGAGCACAGGGACTTGAGCGAATGAGCCAAATAGGTATGCAGGAGAAAGTACCCTATGACCCATCAAGGCCCAGAGGCAAGGATCCAGCATCTTAAGAGAAGCTGGGGAGACAAAGAACCAGCAATAACAAGATCCCTTCACCTACGGCTTGAGGGCTCCTCTCAGAGTTTCAGTCTCAACACCGGGTGACATGGTGACCTCCCTGCAAGATTTATAGCAGAGGAATGGCCTGGTGTGACTTATGTCTTAAAGGAGTCATTTTGGCACTCTACTAAGAAGAGATTGCAGGAGAGAAAGTCAAGCCTGGAGATCTGTTGCTGAGAAGATTAGGGAGAACCATCTCTCCCTAGGGCTCTGGGTCAGGGCTAGTCTGTTACCTTGCTAAATAGTGTTGAGAATGTTAGTTTGGTGTTGAGTTTTCTTTAAGTCTTTTTGTAAGCATCCCATCTTTTGTTGTTTTGTTTGTCTTCCTTTGAATATGAAATCACCATGAATTGGCCATTCAAGCATTTGAATGGCTACACATAGCCTTCTCTTATGCCTGGAGGCCTAAGAGAGAGAAGCTGTTATCTCAGCACCCCTTCCTTTGACAACAGCTCAGACTGCCCTCGTAGAAGTCTGGATATTTGTGTTTTCTAATCACCCTGGCAGCACTTCAGCTATAAGACCGTTGAGAAGCCATCATTCCTGTTCTAGGAGCCCTTGCTCCAGTTAGGGTTGCTCTGTCAGTCCTGGGAAGACTGCATCCAGCAAGGCAGTGTCCAGGCAAAGCCAGCCCCGGGAAACCTTAAATGATCACCACCCAGGATAGCAAGACAACCATGTTTACTTCCTCATTTCCTCAGCAAGAAGCCAGTGATTAGTGGATCTGGAGGCTATGCTGTGATTGATGGAAATACAACCTTTGTTTGCATAGCACACCCAAGCCATAGCACACTCTGAGTTTTATAATTAAGCTGTTTATCTCGCTGTTTAAGTCAACAGAAAAAGATCCTCTTGTGTTTTTTCTACATTAAGTGCCATAGAATCCTTCTGCTAAATGGTCTTTGTCACGAATAGAGTAGACTGAGCCAGTAACAGGGAAGTGTGAGCAGCTACCATCTTGGTGATAGCAGCATTAGCAGCAAGGACTGTACTATGGAAAGGGAAGTTGAAGAGTCCCAAAGAGCAGACAAGGGGGGAATCAGAAGGAAACAAAGGCAGTGGGATCACAAAGAGCAGTAGAATTAAAGAGAAGGCGAGCAAGGCAGAGCCAAGCTTGTAGAAAGCAGAAGGTGCTGAGTGAGAGGCTGCAGGCATGGTCACTGGAAGAGCTCCTGGAAGCTTCCAAGCTTCAAAAGCCAAGGATCTCAGCACCCAGGTCTTGAGAGCAGTAACTGGTTAACACTGACTGCTGCCAATGGCTACTGGCTGCTGCTGAAGTTTGAGGATTACACTAGCTACCGAGTACCAGGCTGCTGTCATTCAGAACACAGCAGCGTAAGCTTCTAATTTAAGCACCTGTACAGCTCTGACTTTTAAGACCTGGAATCCTAAGACTCTAGCTCTCAGGCATTTGAGCCATAAGCCTCTAGTACTGCCAACCTAGCCAGTAAGCCTTCAACACTCAAGGACCCATGACTATTGTGACAGTTAGTCTTGGTTGTCAACTTGATGGATCTGGGTGAGCTAAGATCTTGTCTGTGAGAATGTGTCTCAGAAAAATTAAGTGAAGGAGGAAGACTCTACCCAGAGTGGAAATCACTGTCCAGTTCAGATGTCAAGAGGTCTGAGGGAAAACAGCATTGCTCTTCTTAGCCTCCTGTCACTCTCTGCAGGTAAGTGCATCTGCTCTGTTACTCTGCTCTTCTCAGCTGACAATCAGAACCCAGCTTTGCTGCCTCCCAGAGGGAGCTGAAGATCAGTGGTTCTTCAGGAATCCTCCTTCATCACCAGACGAGGACTGTGGAGGCATCAGCTTTGTGGACCAAGCAGATACCAGGTTCTCAGCCTGTCCAGATTGCTGATGATCACGGCTTGTCTACCCAGCCTGAGACTAATGTAGTAAATGCTTTCTCTTTCTCTCTCTCTTACTCTCTCTCTCTCTTTCTCTTTCTCTCTCTCTCTCTCTCTCTCTCTCTCTCTCTCTCTCTCTCTCACACACACACACACACACACACACACTCATGCATTCATTATCACTTCTGTTTCTCTACAGAATGTTGACTGGTTTATAACCACCTAACTATTCCTCTCCTTCTGGTGATTTCCATCTCACTTGAGTAAAACCATCCCAGGCAGTTAGTTCATTGGTAGAATTGCCACTTCTGTGGGTCCAGTGAAAGATGGATGGCAGCAGCATGGATGGGGAGAAAGTAAAGAACAACAACAACAAAAAAGGATAGCCTGAGGATGGTGAGAAGAGGTTGAATTTGTGATGCTCCTTAAAGGCAAAGTTACCTGTATTCCCTGAGAAACTAAAGAGGGGCATGAGAGAGAGTCAAAGAGCGCAGCCTGAGCAGCCAGCAAGAAGGAATTACTGCCTACGGGGATAGGAAAGGCTGAGGACCAGAAAGAGCAACAGCTCAGCCTAGACACTGAGGAAGCCTTGGCTGTTTAAGCTACTGCTGCATGCTGCCCTGTGCTGTCACAAAAGCACATTCTCACCTTACTCCTGACAGCCGACTGCTTTAGATTAGTGACCTTAAATTCTCCCTTTAAACTGGTTAATGTGTCACTGCAATTTAGCCTGATACAACTGTGCTGCAGACTCAATGGCACATACCATCTACACTTCTGGGGCTTGGAAGGCTAAGCAGCCTTCTAAGAAACAATTATGCACCCTTCAATCTAAAACAAAATATAAAAATGGGGTGGTGGAGGAGAGGTGGATCCGCTGTTGACGGCACACGCTGCTTTTACAGAGGACTCCAGCTCAGTATTCAGAACCTATGTCAAGCACCTCACAACTGTCTGTCACTCTAATTCCAGAGAGCATACTGTCCTCTTTACAGGGATTTGCAGGGATCTAGGCTCATATGCACATATTCACACACAGACACGAGGGCACGAACACACATGTACACAGATGTTGCTCTTTCAGAGGACCTTTGCTCAGCTCCACACCGAACGAGGTGGCTTGCAATTGCTTTTAACTCCAGCTCTTCACAGGAACTGCACTTGCACGGTGCACATACAGACAAGTAGGCACACACACATAAAAGTAAATTGTAAAAATTTAAAAGGAGGAGAAAACAAAACAAAACAAAAACTAGATGATGTCATTTTTTTTTGGATCTACAAATACCAACCCAGTGTTAAAACAGGGACTCTAGAAACCAGAAGCTAGGGTCATAACACAGACACACCTAACAGCTCCTTGAAGGGATACTTTGGACCAGTTTGGAGAACTGCTTCATTGAGTTTTCCGAATCCAAAGAGATTAAGATCCATCTTAGCACACTGCAGTCTCTCTCCAGAGGGCTGATTTCTCTCCTGATTCCACCTCCTCTCCCCAATGCAGCCAAATGCTGCTGCTTTTAAGATAAATCTTGAGTACTGTCTATATTGTGAGTCAGCAAATGTTTTCTACTGGGCTTTTCTGGACAGCAGGCTCTGACGGGACTGCTTGATTTGCCAAGACAACACAAACACTCACAGTGTCCTAAGAAGCATTTATGAAAGCTGGAGCTAGCCAGTAGACCATAGCTGGCTGGACCCTGAGCATCCGTCTTAAAACTGTTCACCTCTCCATGGCCAAGAAACTGTTCTTATCAAGATTACAGTGACTTCGCGCCACCATGACCAACTCTGAGTCCTATGTGCCCTGACCACCTGTTTGTCAGCTGCTCTCTTCTTCGTGGCCATCAGCATGTTCAACTCAACATCTTCCGACCACACTGGCTCCTTCCTCTTAAAAGAAAGCTTTTAAACTAGATTTCCCACTGTCTCCATGATTCTTCACACAGGAAAGCCCTGCAGCTCAAGTCGGCTTCTCCTTTGTTTTTATATTCATTCCCATGCGCTGTCTTGTAACTTTAAAAATAATTTATAAGCTGATCATCTCAAATTTTGACTTTCAGCCTCAAGCCTGTCTCTCTCTGGAATCATACTTCTAAGGGCTGATTAAATGCCTCTAGCTGAATCTAATGCCCTAAACTTATATTATCCAGAACTGAATGTCTGTTCTTGACCACAGACTTGAACTCTACCATTAATGGTTGTCCTGTCTTTTAAGCTTCTCAACACTTTGGAGTCTTCCTTGTGCCTTCCTCTTCTCTCTTATGCTGTGTCTAAGCTGACAAAGTCTAGAGAACTTGCCTGCATACTATACTGACCAGCTGTGCTCTCATTAACCCTACTGCTGCACCCTGAAATTAAACACACTCCTCTCGCTCTTGGAAAACTCATAGTGCCTCTTACTTTATTTCTCTGGTTCCCTTTTATTTCTTAAAGTCAGTTTTTTGCACAACAACTACAAATAGTTTCAAAATACAAGCCGTGTCATAGCATCCATTTGCCAAAGTCTTGACTTGAGTCACAAAACCCACCAAAGTCTGTACCATGCCTTATATCATTTCACGTTCTGCCCATTAAGCTACAACAGTACCCTGGTTCTGTGTTCATTTGTTTTCTTATACTGAGACCAAACTTGTGGTGAGGGAAGAAAGATTTGTTCCAACTTATGGTTGGAGGAGAGACAGCCACCATGGTGGGGAAGGCAAAAGGACAGAAGAATCTCTCAGCCACCGCAGAGAGAGCATGAAGTATCTTGCGCATGTCTTGGTGAGGAACCAGAGCAATGGGAATTCCCTATCCAACTGGCTTTCCCCATTCTCCCTTTGAACAAATCTGAGGTCCCAGCCTGTGTGCAGGGGCTCTCTCCTCTCTAATTAATTCTCCCTGGAACATCTTTATAGACAAACCCAAAGGAGTGATTCACTGATGCTCTTAATCCATTAGAGTTTGCAATAAAAATTAGCCATCAAAACATCCATGATTTTTGTTGTTCTTAGTGTTTCCCTCACTCCTGTTGAATCTGAGCCTTAGATTCACCAAGGCTTTCTCGATGCAGCCTCCTTACCCATGCTGCATGATTCCTTCTCCCCAAACATTCTTTCCATGGAGGGAGGTGAGGCCCTCTCTCCTCCAGCCTCCTTCTCACTGAGATTATTCCCTATGTAAAATGACAGTAACAGCCAATAACATCCACCCTCTTGCGCTCCTTCTTCCTGTTACACAATGCACATTTCCCTGGCATGGCAGGTCTCCAGGGTAGCTGTTCTGCCCGTTTTAAACATTGCTGTACTTCAGCAGCCACAACCTCTGTAGAGAAAGCCATAGGCACATATTTGAAAGGTTGATACTCATAAGGAAATGATTTAGTTTATGTACGGGATGAACTATGTAAATGCTATGCCTTTTGCTACCAGGAATTGTAAAATCTGGTCAGTAGCACATGTGTGGGAATGCATGCGTGTTTGGGGCTCCTGTTGAAGAACCCGGTTCTGGGCTTGGAGGTCTTTAGAATCCATGTCTCATCAAATGACCACCTCGGAGACTTGAGCAAGTTTCTTTAGGCTGTTGTACTTCAGTCTTGTTTTATAATATGGCTTAAAATCCTAGTAAATTATCAGATAGGGTTGTTACGAGGATAAAATTCTTAGAACTGCCTGGGCATATTTGAAGGAGCCACTGTCGACTTGGGGGTGTTATGAGGGTATTGGTGTAGGACTGAGGAATTTCCATGGAAATTCAGCTTTCTGTGGAGTAACCCGAAGTCCCAGGTGCACCATCTTATTTTTCAACACTGACACTCCTCTTTGTCTCTTTCTTATTTTTATTTATTTTCTCTTGCTGAATGGATTTTTTGAAAGGTGCCTTATATTCTTTTTGAAACAAAGTACAATGTGAATAAATAATACATATACTCACATACTTTGTTGTACACATTATATGCCCTTAATAGATGGGAAAAAACCAAAGGCTTTATGAAGGGAGAACAAGCGAGCGGATTAATGCCTAAACATTTTTCCTTTAGTGGGGCTTAAATTTACTTCCCTCAGATTTCTTATGCAAAACAGAGGCAGAACGTAAAGCTGAAGCAGAGATGACACGGCCTGAGCATCCCCCATCATGCTCAAGTTTGCCACCAGCCAGCTTCTATAAAATTATGCAAAAAAAACCTAACACTGTTAAGTGCCACACAAACGTTGGTTGATGTTATTATAACAACCTGGGCTTATGATACCCCAACGTTCCTGGAATAACAGAGAGGTGATAATGAAACGAGGCCACATATTTTTAGAAATACAATATGAAGTGTGTGTCCACAATTCTCCTCAAATCCCTCATGTAATTAGCTTTCCCAGTGATTGCTTCATTGGTATTTTTTCCTCTCTATGGCCCTTGTGGATATGTGAAATATGAAACAGGTCTCACCATCCTTCTTAACAAAGGTTTTCAAGACTTTCCTGATTGCATTGTCAATAGCCTGGTAGATTCTGCTCAGGAAAAACAACACTAAGTGTTGAAAACTATCTAAAAATGTTTATGTCTCTGGAAATTGTCTTAACGATTCATAAAAATGGAGGAATGTTTACTGAAGAAATTCTGGTATCCTGGCTAAAGAAGAGAGTCTGGGGCATTCCTCTGTCTTTTGGCTCAGCATGACAGAAACCCAACTCCAGATGGGTAAAGAAAAGAATGGCTTCGCTGTATCTCATGAGTAAGAAGGCGGTCACCAACATTTCCTACCCACCAGCCTCCACTACAGCTTCTCTGCTGCAGTCGAGATAAGGCAGGAACTCATCATTGCAGGGAAGACCATCTGAGGGATATAAGGGTCCCTTCCTCCACACTGTTAAATTACAGCCTGCTGCATAAAATATGGTCATCGAGAGACCAGAAGCTTCAGCCTGGAGAAATCAAGCTATTCATCCCTGTGGTCCCCCCTTAAAACAAGAACTGACAGGTCATTTCATGCTATGAGGCAGGGGAGAGCAAGCTCAGGCCCTCCCCCTGTACTGTAAGGTGAGTTTACAGTGCTGGCTAGTGCTTGCCCCTGTGATGCTCCCTGCCCCTTGCTATGTTGGTAGGTCAGGATAAGTATGTGGTGCGGAGCTTTTCACCATCTCCTGAAGACCCAGAATCTTTCCCTCGGCCCTCCACCATGCTATCTCCACAGTGGCTATCTCTCTAATTCAGATCCTCTCTGGGTTTTTAAAGGATGGCTCTCTAGCCATTTAAGGCCATGTAGTGTCTACTCTGGTTTGAAGCTGTATCCCCTAATATACTTCCAGTTCAAGGCCTGATCACGGCCTCTGCAATAATGAGTTTGTCTCCCTACAAAGCTCTCTAAGGGGTCATCTTGGTCAGTTCCTTTCCTGAACCTGCTCCTTGTTAGTTTTATTAACACACAGTCACCACCTATAGGTAGAAGTTCCAGCTTTCTGGGCACGACTGTTCTCGTCACACCCTGTTCACATAGTGAGGGTTTATGCCAGCTGACACAGGCCAGGGAGGCTCAAGGCCTTTACATAAACTGAATCACTGTGTAGGAAAAAAATGATAAAAAGATTATGTCCAGGGGTAGAAGCAGCCATAAGAACACAGAACTTTAAAGCTTCATTCAAAGAAACAGGATTTATTTGGAATAGAGTGTTGATTCAAGTCAAAAAGTTCTACCAAAACAATGCCAGCAGCAAATTCAACCACAGAAGAGTTATGAGACAAGGCAAGAGATGGGTAGGAAAGCTCTGTGGAGATGAAGCGAGCCTTCAGAGAGCATCTGCAGATGGTGAATGTACTGAAACTGAACTAGACGTAAATGTAGGGTAATTTGTGCCCCATGACATTGGAAATAGTGAACAATCTGCTGACATCAGTGAAAGCAACACATAGGTGTTGCGATAGTAAATAGGTACAGGAAATTTAACAGAGTCAAGAGGAAACATGGTCACAGAGAACCAAGCAGGAGCGATTGTCATTGCAAGGTGACTGTGCATGTCCGGGACTGAGCCCTCTGAGAAAGAAAAGGCGGAGGCTACACACGGGGGAGGGAAACAGTTTAAAATAGCTTGTTTAGTCAACCAACAAATTAACAAGCCCCTGCTTGAGGAAAGAGGAGAGAGAAGAACAAATGTTAAGTAGAACTGTAACTATCTACATTAAAAAAAAGTCAACCAAGACTTATGACAGCATGAAAAAATAAGGAGGTGTGATTTTTTCCTTACACAGGGAAAAAAAGAGATGAAAAGGCTTTGAAAAGCCTACAAATTGTAGTGAGTAGACAGGACTTCAAAGCAGGCATTAGATATATGTTCAAAGAAAATAGCAGAAACCAAATTTAAAGGAGAAGACGTGTCGTCAACTAAAGGGTAAAAAGAAGAGAGACGTTACAAAATAAAATCAGTGAAAATTTTTGAATTGGGATATGAGTGAGCACAAGAGCAGATCTGAGTGGGCTGAAAGGGAATCAGCAACATTAAAGGCCTCATTACAGATTGTACGATTGGAAGAACATGAGGAAAAAGCGGAGAAACAAAAATGCTTGATGTACACAATCAACAGAGTAAAATGCTTGATGTAATCACAACAGAGTAAAGTTAATAAGAGAAAAATGATTAGAATTTGTATATTTTATATAGAAATTAAACAATATATTCTTTTTTGATTTTTATTTTTTTATTATTTTTTTATTTAACTTTTATAATTACACTTTATTCATTTTGTATCCCCCCATAAGCCCCTCCCTCCTCCCAACCCGGTCCCACCCTCCCCCTCGTTTCTGCTAAACAATATATTCTTAAGTAAACAGTGGGTTAAAAACATAAGAAAATTAGAAAATGTTGATATGAAAAAAAATTTTCAAAAAAGCATATCCCAGATGAAACCATTCTTATCTTACCGTAGAAGCAGTCCCAAGAAAAAGTATAGTAAAACATGTTATATAGCTAAATTGGTAGGGAAATATGTGTCCATTAGTGCCCGTGTGTGCGGGGAAAAAAAGATGGTTTCAAATCAGGAGCTTAATGTGCCATCTTAAGACAACCGAAGGATGACCAAACTAAAACAGAAGCAAAGAAAAGGGCATTAGAGTGAAAAGTAGTGGGAACATAACAGGAAATAAAAGGATCAATGAAGCATAAGATAGTTTTCTGAAAAGGTCAGCAAAGGTGACTAAAAAACAAAAAAGATCACTCAAGTCACTAAAAGAGTAAAAGGAAGGCAGGTGAGTACTGATCTCGCAGACATGAGACATGAGGCTCCTTGGTTACGAGCTCAACATATAGAGGACACTGTAGAAGAGGACACCGTGTGCTCACGTAGAGGACTCGGGTTTGGTTTTCAGCACCACCTAGGGTGGCTCACGAATCCCTGTCATGTGATACCCTCTTCTTGCCTCCTCTGGCACTGTACTCAGACATGCACAAACCCACTCACAGATATATGTACACACATACTTAAAAATAAAATGAAACTTTAAGAAAAGAGATAAAATGGCTAGTGAAGTCATCTTGTAAACAGCTTTATGTCAACTATTAAGTAACTAAGATAAAGAGGACAAATTCTACACAGATATAAGTGGGGCCCTACACGGTTCCTTTCGATTATTAGCTATCAATGGATTCTGGGAAAGAAAGAAACACTGACTCAAAAAGAGACAAAAAATGCTCAAGTAGACCTGTAACAAACATAGAAATTCTAATTCAATAGTTAATGGGAACAAATGCTCAGGTGGCTTTGCTAACAAGCTCTTTCAGTTTTTTTTAAGTAATATAAATTCTCTTCATATCCACTATAAGGCAGAAGAGGAAGGAATCCACCCCTTTTACCTCACAAGTCCAGTAATGTTCTTATCGTAGAGTCACATGGAAACAAGAGAAAACAACACACCTGTATCTCTTATGATTATAAATGGAAAAACCATTAACCAAGTATTATCAGCAAGTTCATCAACACACACACAAAAAAAAATGAAAATGCACTAACTAGGATGGACCACAGGAATGTCAACCTGGCTAAACAGTCAGAACTCAGAGGACAGCGCATCACAATCGATAGAATCACACATCATATGATTTCCTCAATAGACTAAAAAATCAGATGAATAAATCTATTATTTTTATAAGAAAAACAACAAATTTAGAAATTAAGGACGATTTAATTAGCTAGAGTGTCTTTGAAAACTATGTGGTTATTAACACTCTGAATAGTGGTTGGCTGAATGTTTTTCTGTAAACACCAGGAACAATACAAGGGTGTCCACTGTCCTCTCTTCTATTCCTACTGTAGCAGTTAGAGTCAGAGAACTTAGCCAGAAAAAGAACTGAAAGTCATTCAACTGAAAGGGAAAGAAGAAAAATATCTTTTGTTTTCAGATGACATGTCTCTTATACATAGGAAAATCATAAGAAATGTGCTCCAAAATCATGAAAACCAGCCCACCTACTTCTCAAGATACAGGGAGTTAATTGTGCTTCAGTTTTGTGAATGTAAACAGAGTTCCACCACAGTAGCATACCCAAGGAATAAAACCCATAGTGAAACCTTACTAGAAGAATATCCGTGAGTGCAGAGACTTGTGGTTGCCAAAGATGAAGAAAGGAACGCACAGTTGTGGACTAGTCCTAGCCAAGGCCTGCCTGCCACCTCATCTAAAGCCTGGAAACGTGGAAGAGGAATCAGAGAGCGTGTAAGAGCAGGAAGACAGGGTGAAGGACTATATAACTCCATTTCCTAAACTAATTCAACCCTTGTAATCATTAATTCTTAACAACTGTAGTTTCCTGCACTGGGACCAGACAGATCAACACCAGTCAAGGAAGGGACAATGGCTCATAGAGCCCTTCTCTTTACCTCTGAACTATTGGGATCGACCAATCCTGGGAGAGTGGGAGTCACTATCTTCAGTATGTCCCCTTCTGCTGACCTCACCAAGGCTCCAATGGGTAGTCTACACCCATGGTCAGACAGAGAGTCTTGAATGGTATTGCTAGGTCAGAAAGCAAACAAACATGAGTGTGTGGGAGAGATTCCTGCAGAGAAAGGGGTATGGACAGAGGTGGTGGGAAAGCAGAAGGTAAGAGCTGATCAGTAGGTAAGGTGAATGAAATTGTAGAAAGTAGCAATAATAAAAACTCAAGTTAAGGGGGATCCAAGATGGAGGCAACCAGCACGCACCATATCTGTCTGAGAGGCAGAGCATCTGAAATTGGTGAGTGGAGGAACAACTGAAGCCAGAAAATTGACACTGAGGCTTCCTAAATGAGAGGGGACATCACGCGAGCTGAGACCATTTAGATTCAAGTCACCCTTGGACTTCTCTGGGATGGAGAGTGGTGAACATTCAAACCGCTTGCACTTCCCCATTTCTGGCCTCCCTCCTCCTCTGCAGAGCCAGCTTACAGAGACTTTTAGAGACTCCAGAGACTCTTAGCACAGAACTCACTGCCTAGGGACTGAGACAGCAGAGGCGGGGCTCCTAACTCCTCAGCTTTGGCTGCCAGCTGTACCAACTTTCCAAGTCAGTCCCAGATCTGTGGTACCATCCTTCTGGGTCCTGGGTCTGCGAGCGGCTGTAAGGACCCCACAGGGCCTGCCAGCCAGTGATTGTAAGGGCTGTCCAATCCCTCAGTGGCAGACAGCTGGCTGTACAGCCTCCAAAGTCGCCAGACCTGCCAAACCACCCAGATACACCGGGTGCCAGGCCACCTAGGTCCATGGACCACTGTTGTAGCTCCTTAGGAATTCCCAGCAGGACTGGACTCCCAGTTCTGCAGCTGCAACTGGACTCCCAAGTTTGGCGGTTGCAGCACCACTGAGCTGAAGGAGCTTCTACTCCCGCATTTTACTCAGCAGGCCCAAAAAGAGAGTAGAGAACAGAGGGACCCCCTGTGCTTTCCGATTTGAACTGCTACAGAGCGAGTGCACTGTCAAGTGCCTGCAGAGCCTCAGATCCAGGGTCCTTCTAAGCTAGCAGCCAGACGGCAGATCCCTCCCACTCACGCACCCACTGTGGGAAACAGAGGGACAGTTTTCTCAACATTGAAGCCCCTGTTCTGCAGATCTACCAGTGGAGTTCAGACAAGTAACTACTGCAGCTCAGACAGCTGAATACCAGTGGCCTGCAGGCCACTGAGGTATTCAGGAAATCTGCACAAGTGAATTGCGCCTGCTAAGACCTCAAGCGCCTGCAACCCCTTTGGTGCCTGCACAGTACCCCTGCCCAAGACTTCAGGCATCTACATTCTCTACCACCCTGCCCTTCCAGGCACACTTCCACTCACGCACACTCACCCGCATTTGTCCTTCTGCGCCCTCCAATCTTCCTTCCTTAGGTATAGCTGAATCACCAACGCACACTCTCAAACCACTGGACCTCTCTCACCTTCCTGAAGAATTCTCCAGACACCAGAGAAAGACGGTACCAGCCTGAACTGCAGAATCTGGGAACAAACACTGAAGGTTACAGATAAGCAAATGACCAGAGGTCAGCATAAGAACACATCCAACAAAATTCAGGACATCATGGCATCACCAGCAACCCCCAAAATCAATGGATACTCCAATTCATCAGAAACACAGGAAAATGATTTTAAAACTATGCTTATCTAGTTATTAGAGACACATAAAGAGGAAACAAACAAATCTCTCAAATATTTGGCCTTCCAAATGGAAACAAAGAAAAACGAAGTGAACGAAGCTCTGAAAGAAACACAGGCAAATATAGCCAAACAAATAGAGGCACAATTAGTGGCATATAGAGAGGAAACCAGCAAAAAAAAAATTTGAGACCATCATAGAGAGACAGGAATCCACATTCAAACAGATGAAGGAAATGGTGCAAGGCATGAAAACAGAATTAGAAGCAATAAAGAAAACACAAATAGAGAAAACCCTGGAGCTGGAGAAGTTAGAGAAAAGATCAGGAACCACAAAGGTAAGCATCACCATCAGAATACTAGAGATGGAAGAGAGAATCTCTGGTGCTGAAGATACACTTTCAGAAATTGATACTTCTTTCAAAGAAAAAGTAAAATCAGAAAAGTCCAAAACACAAAACATCCAAGAAATCAAGAACGCCATGAAAAGGCAAAATCCAAGAATAGGAATTGATGAAAAAGAAGACTCCAGGCTCCAAGGTCCAGAAAATATCTTCAAGAAAATCATAGAAGAATATTTTCCCAACTTAAAGAAAGAGATGTCCATAAACATACAAGAGGCCTACAGAACACCAAATAGACTAGACCAGAAAAGAAACTCCTCACATCACATCATAGTCAAAACACTAAATCTACAGAAGAAAAGATATTAAAATCAGCAAGGGAAAAAGGCTAAGTAACATATAAAGGTAGATCTATTAGAATCACACCAGACTCCTCATCAGAAACTATGAAAGCCAGAAGGGCCTGGGCAGATGTCATGCAGACTTTAAGGGACCACAGATGCCAACCCAGACTACTCTAGCCAGCAAAGCTCTCAATCAACATAGATGGAGAAAACAAAATATTCCATGACAAAACTAAATTTAAGCAATATTTACACAGCAAACCAGCACTATAGAAAGTGCTAGAAGGAAAACTCTAATCCAACAAAAACAACTGCACCCAAGAAAACATAGAATACAGATAATTTCCCAACAAAAATTAAGAGGAAACAAGCAATGAATCACAGTAAGAACAACTCCACAATAAAAGGAACTAACATTCATTAGTCACTATTATCAATGGACTCAATACTCCAATAAAAAGACACAGACTAGCAAGATCCAACATTCTGCTGCATCCAAGAAACACACCTCTGCAACAAAGATAAACACTACCTCAGAGTAAAGGGCTAGAAAATGTTTTTCAAACAAATGGACCCAGAAAACAAGCTGGGGTAGCTATCTTAATATCTAATAAAATAGACTTTCAACCAAAATTAATTTAAAAAGATGAGGAGGGGCACTTCATTCTCATCAAAGGAAAAATCCACCAGGAGAACATCACAAACCTGAACATCTATGCCTCAAATACAAAACCACCAACATTTGTAAATGAAACATTAGTAAATCTGAAATCACACATCAATCCCAACACCTTAATAGTGGGAGACTTCAACACCCCATTCTCACCAAGGGACAGATCATCCAGACAGAAGCTAAACAGGGAAATAAGGACACTTACAGAAGCCCTAAATCAAATGGACATAATAGATGTCTACAGAACTTTTCATCCAAATTCAGAAGAGTGTTCCTTCTGTTCAGCACCACATGGAATCTTTTCCAAAATAGATCATATAGGGTCGCAAAGCAACCCTCATCAGATACAAGAAGATTGAAATAAGCCCTTGTATCCTATCTGACCACCATGGTCTGAAGCTGGACCTCAAGAAAAACAGAAATAGCAAAAAGCCTAAACATACATAGAAACTAAAAAACTCTGCTACTCAATGACAGCTTGGTTAAGAGCTTTATATAAAGAGCTCTCTATATAAGTGCTCTTTATATAAAGAAAGAAATTAAAGACTTCCTAGAATTCAATGAAAATGAAGCCACAATATACCCAAAATTATGGGACACAATGAAAGCAGTGCTAAGAAGAAAATTCATAGCACTAAGTGCTTTCAAGAAGAAATTTGAAACATCGCATAAAAGCAACTTAATAGCTCACCTGAAAGCCCCCCCCGGGGCGGGGGAAGAAGCAGACACACCCAAGAAAAGTAGACAGCTGGAAATACTCGAGCTCAGGGCAGAAATCAATAAATTAGAAACAAATAGAGCAGCTCGAAAAATCAACGAAACTAAGAGCTGGTTCTTTGAGAAAATCAACAAGATAGACAAGCCCTTAGCAAACCAACTAAAAGGCAGAGAGAAACTGTCCAAATCAGCAAAATCAGAAATGAAAAGGGGGACATAACAACAGACACCAAGAAAATCCAAACAATCATTAGGTCTTACTACAAAAGCCTATATGCCACAAAATTTGAAAATCTAAACGAAATGGACAATTTTCTTGATCGATTCCATTTGCCAAAATTAAATCAAGATCAGGTAGAAAGATTGAATAGTCCTATATCCCCCAAGGAAATAAAAGCAGTCATCAAAAGTTTCTCCAAACAAACCCAGGGCCAGATGGTTTCAGTGCAGAATTCCACCAGACCTTCGGAGAAGAGCTAACTCCAATTCTCTTCAAATTATTTCACAAAATAGAAACAGAAGGAACATTTCCAAACTCATTGTAAGAAGCCACTGTCACCTTGATACCTAAACCACACAAAGACCCAACAAAAAAAGAGAACTTCAGACCTATCTCTCTTATGAACATTGATGCAAAAATACTCAATAAAATACTTGCAAACTGAATCCAAGAACACATAAAAGATCTCATCCATCATGACCAACTATGCTTCATCCCAGGCATGCAAGGGTGGTTTAATATTGGGAAATCCATCAATGTAATCTACCATATAAACAAACTAAAGGAGAAAAACCACATGATCATCTCTTTAGATGCCAAAAAAGCATTTGACAAAATCCAACACCCATTCATGTTTAAAGTCTTGGAGAGATCAGGGATACAAGGCACATACTTAAATATAGTAAAGGCAATATACAGCAAGCCTATAGCCAACATCAAACTAAATGGAGAGAAACTTAAATCAATCCCACTGAAATCAGGGACGAGGCAAGGCTGCCCACTCTCTCTGTATCTCTTCAACATAGTACTTGAAGTTCTAGCTAGAAAAATAAGACAACTAAAGGAGATCAAGGGGATACAAATCAGAAAGGAAGAAGTCAAATTATCACTATTTGCAGATGATATGATAGTATACATGAGTGATCCAAAAAATTCAACCAGAGAAATCCTTCAGATGATAAACACCTTCAGCCAAGTGGCTGGATACAAAATTAACTTTAAAAAAAAATCAGAAGCCCTCCTGTATACCAAAGACAAAAGGGCCGAGAAAGAAATTAAAGAAACAATACCCTTCACAATAGCCACTAATAACATAAAGTACCTTGATGTGACTCTAACCAAGCAAGTGAAAGACCTGTTTGAAAAAAACTTTAAGTCTCTGAAGTAAGAAATCGAAGAAGATCTCAGAAGATGGAAAGATCTCCCGTGCTCATGGATTGGTAGGATTAATAGAGTGAAAATGTCCATTCTTCCAAAAGCTATCTACAGATTCAATGCAATTCCCATCAAAATACCAACACAATTCTTTACAGACCTTGAAAGAAAAATTCTCAACTTCATATGTAGAAACAAAAAATCCAGAATCTCCAAAACAATCCTGTACAACAACAGATCATCTGGAGGTATCTCCATCCCTGATCTCAAGCTGTACTACAGGGCAACAGTAATAAAAACTGCATGGTATTGGCATAGAAACAGAAAGGAGGATCAATGGAACCGAATAGAAGACCCAGAAATAAATCCACTAACCTATAGATACTTGATTTTTGACAAAGAAGCCAAAATCATTCAATGGAAAAAAAACAGCATCTTCAACAAATGGTGCTGGTCCACCTGCATGTATACATGAAGAAAAATGAAATAGATCCATATTTATCACCCTGAACAAAACTAAAGTCCAAGTGGATCAAAGATCTCAACATAAAATCAGACACACTAAATATGATAGAAGAAAAAGTGGGGAAGAGCCTTGACCTCACTGTCACAGGAGACAACTTCCTGAACAGAACACCAACAGCACAGGCTCTAAGATCAACAATCAATAAAGGGACCTCATGAAACTGAAAAGCTTCTATAAAGCAAAAGACACTGTTGTCAGAACAAAATGACAGCCTACAGACTGGGGAAGGATCTTCACCAACCCTATATCTGACAGATGGCTAATATCCAGAATATATAAAGAACTAAAGAAGTTAAAAAGCAACAAATCAAGTAATCCAATAAAAAATGGAGTACAGAGCTAAACAGAGAATTCTCAATAGAGGAATATCAAATGGCAGAGAAACACTTAAAGGAATGCTCAATGTCCTTAGTCATCAGGGAGATGCAAATCAAAATGACCCTGAGATTTTACATGACGCCCCTCAGAATGGCTATGATCAAAAACTCAAATGACAACACATGCTGGAGAGGTTGTGGAGAAAGGGGAACCCTCCTCCATTGCTGGTGGGGATGTAAACTTGTACAACCACTCTGGCCCTTTCTCAGACGACTAGGAATAGTGCTTCCTCAAGATCCAGCAGTATCAACTTCTATGCATATATCAAAAAGATGTTCAAGTAGAGAACAAGGACATTTGCTCAACCATGTTTGAGCAGTTTTATTCATAATAGCCAGAACCTGGAAAAAACCCAGATGTCATTCAACAGAGAAATGGATACAGATATTGTGGTACATTTACACAATGGAATACTACTCAGCAATTAAAAACAAGGAAATCATGAATTTTTCAGGCAAATGGTGGGATCTAGAAAAGATCATCCTGAGTGAGGTATCCCAGAAACAGAAAGACACACAGGGTATATACTCACTTATAAGTGGATGCTAGACCTAAAAGATAGGATAAACATGCTAAAATCTGTACACCTAAAGAAGCTAAACAAGAAGGAGGACCCGGGGTAAGATGATCAATCCTCGATTAGAAGGACAAATGGGATGGACATTAGAAGTAGGAGAAAACAAGAAACAGGACAGGAGCCTTCCATAGAGAGCCTCTGAAAGACTCTACCTAGCAGTGTATCAAAGCAGATGCTGAGACTTGTCACAAAACCTTGGGCAGAGTGCAGGAAATCATATGAAAGAAGGGGGAGTTAGTAAGAACTGGAGAGGGCAGGAGCTCCACAAGGACCAAATATATCTGGGCACAGGAGTCTTTTCTGAGACTGATTCTCCACCAAGGACCATGAATGGATATAACCTAGAACCCCTGCTCAGACGTAGCCCATGGCAGCTCAGTCTCCAAGTGGGTGCCCTAATAAGGGGAACAGGGACTGTCTTAGACAGGAACTCAGTGGCTGGCTCTTTGACCTCACCTCCCCCTCCCCACCATCGAGGGCCTTGCTAGGCCACAGAGGAGGACATTGCAGCCAGTCCTGATGAGACCTGATAAGCTAGGGTCAGATGGAAGAAGAGGAGGGCCTCCCCTATCAGTGGACTTAGAGAGGGGCAGGGAAGAGATGAGGGAGGTAGGGTGAGATTGAGAGGGAATGAGGGAGAGGGCTACAGCTGGGATACAAAGTAAATCAACTGTAATTAATATAAAAAAGAAAGGGGAGGGAAGAATAAAATTTAGATCTTTAAAGAAAACAAAAAATAACAACAAAATTCAAGTTAAAAAAATGTGGTGCTGGGGAGCTGGTTCAATATACAAAGTGTTTGCTGGATGAATTTGAGGATGTACTGATCTTCAGCACCCCAGTAAAGCCCAGAGAGTCTGGGCTGGGGCGACAGCTCTCTGGCTGAAGCATTTGCTGGGCAAGGCTGGAGATCAAAGGCCAGATGCCTAGAACCCACATGAGCTCCAGGTGGACACAGCAGCAGCCACACTTGGAGCTTAGAAAGGGAGAGACAGGCCCTCTGGAGAGCAAGCTGGCTAGAAAAAGTTGTTTGCAAGCTCTGGATTTCACTGAGTGGTCTTATCAATGAATAATGTGGATGATGAATCAAGGGTGGCTCTCAATGTCAACCTTAGCCTTTGAACATATATATATATATATATATATATATGTATATATATATATACATATATATACATATATATATGTACAAGTATGTATATACACCAATATATAGCATGTACATATATAAGTGGGAAAAACCCTGGGAGTCCAGAAATAAACTGTTGAATATGCATAGCAACTGATGTCCAATAATGTCTGAATAATGTCAGTGGAGAGCGTATTTTCTTCTCAACCAATCGTCTTGGAACAACTGGCTGTCTACATGTGAAAGAATAAAGCTGAACCTAAATAAGACGCCACCTAGAAACTCAGCTTGGATTGGTCATGAGCTTGGATTCATTCTTTTTTTTTTTTAGCTGTAGCACTTAAAGCAAAAAAACAAAAACAAAAACAAAAACAAAAACCACCACCACCACCACCAACAAAAAACCCAGTAAAACAATTGAGTCTTGTTACTAAAATTAAAAACTTGTTTATTCTCTTGAGCTCTCTTTAGGGTGCTCTGAAGAAAGTGAGAAGATGGCCCACAGAATGAAAGAAAATATTTTAAAGTGGTGTAGTTAAGAAGAATCTATCCAGAATATATAACTAAAATTAACCCCAGGATAAACAAAAGGCTTTTACGACTTAGAGCCAAAGGACAAGACACTCTGTTAATGGAGGCAAAAGTTTCTCCATATTTTTTCAGTTACACACAGAGTCGATAAACACATTAAGAAACACTTAGCATTATTCCTTACTGAGAAAATGACAATCACAAGGAGAGTCCACTTCACACCCAGCATGTAGACTGCAATTTTAGAAGACAAAGGCTAGCACACATTCGTGGGAATGTGGGAGCGGGCAGGGCAGTCTCGGCCCGTGGGTAGGCACTAGAGCGTGCCCTAGCAGTTTTGTCCAAGAGTTAAATGTAAAGCTGCTGAGTGACCCGTATCTCCGTTCCTACGTACGTGGGAAAGAAGGCTGTGAGAACGGGATGTCCGCACCAAGCCACGCACAGCCCCGCTTTCCGAGGGCTTGGGGGTTCGTGGTAGAAATAACAGAAAGCAGCCCAGAGATGAGAGGCACTCAGCTGTGGACTGCAGGTCCAGAAGCCTTGGAATACACTTGGGAGGTGGCAGCAGGAAGAGCAGAAGTTCAAGGTCATCCTCCACCACTTAGCCAGTTGGTTACTAAATGTGCGAGTATTGACCTTCCTGGAGAGAAGCAGAGAATTCACTATTGAAGTCCATTATTAGTTTATTATCTCAGCAACATATTGAGTGACACACACATACACACACAAACACACACGCACAAAGAGATGTTTAAGCAGGCAAATGATTCTGGACCTTTTTCATCATTTATGTCAGCAAAGCATCAATAAAGGCATACGCTATCTCCTTTAATTCGCCAGCTGCCCCTAAGGAAGATACCGTTAATGCTATTTCCCAGCTATACACCCCATAGCTGGAAAAATCAAGGTGGTAATATCTCACCTGACTTATGCAGGACATGTCTGGTGGAGTTCAAATGACAGCCCAGCTGCTCCTGCTCTAACATCTGTGCCTTCTCTGTAGTCCATGTGAACTGCTGTTAAGAAAGCAAGAGCACGGTCACCCTACCTTTGCGAGACAGATGTGGTCGTCAAAGAAGGCCCACGCCAGCCCCAGCGCTGAGGAAGATGGGATGTACTTGCTTACCAGCTGTGAAATTGATTTTTAATGCTGGTAAGCACAATCATGCTCCCCGTTAGTGCCAGATTTTCTCCATCTTCACTTTGTATGACTTCAAGCCGCTGCCTTCTCGGGCCCGCTCTTACACTTCGGAAGTACACACACGCATGACTCCACTGACAGTTTTATGTGTCAGCTGGGCTGCATAATGGGTTTCCCAGACTCCCAGTTCTGCTTTATTTCTGGTTTGATTTGAGAGAATGTCTAGACTGAGGGACAGAAGTCTAGACTGAGGGACAGATCAGAGCAGGAATTCCTCAGCCCACTGAGCTCTAGGTTGGGCAAATAAAAAGGAGCAAGTTTGATTTTGTCTTCTGTAGACTATCTTATAGTCTGTGTGTGTATGTGTGTGTGTGCACACACACATATGCGTGCACTCACGTGTGCCCACGTGCTCCCATATGAGTACAAAGTGCTTATATGTGCACATTTTGTGTGCGTTATCTATTTGCTTTCCTAGGATATATACACAGGTACGTGCATGCACTGGGGTTACCTATGGGAACAGACCTGTCAGGATAAACACATTGAAGAGGGATCTACTAGACTGGCTCTCCTAATAGAGTCAGAGCAGTCCTCCAACAGCTGCCCCACCAGAGAGAGGCCAGGAACTCAGGAGGTGCCTGTCTACAAGGCTGGATATTCCATGACCTTCTGCCAGCGCAGGTCTGTGGGACTCCTGGAAAGCATTGTCTTCAGTCCACACTTGAATCCAGGAGACGCTAGTTGGAGGATCAGTGAAGCAATCAGCAGTGACAGCAACAAGGGAGAAGGACTCACCAGCCAGCAAGAAAGCAAAACGCTTTCTTCTACCGTGTCCTTCCATCTGGCTGCTATCAAAAGGTGCTGACCTCATTTAGCACTGACGTAGGGTTTCCCCACATCAGTCGAGGCAGTCAAGATGCACCTGCTCCACCGGAAGCCCTAAGAGTCATCAGACCTGCTCCACAGGAAGACCTACAGAGTCAACTGACCTGCTCCACAGGAACACCTACAGAGTTAACTGAGCTGGGCCCGTGGGGGCTCACAGAGACTGAACCACCAGCCAAAAAGCATGCATGTGCCGAACCTAGACCTCCTATACATGTGCAGCGGGTGTGTGGCTTGGTCATCATGGGGGTCCCCTAATGGGAGTATGAGCTGTCTGTGACTCTGTTCCCTGCCTCCGGAGCCCTTCCCCCTAGCTGGGCTGCCTTCTCAGGCCACAGTGAGAGAGGATGCACTTAGCCCCACTGCAACTTGGGGTGCCTGGGTGGGTTGGTACCCCTTGGGAACCTCCCTTCTCTGAGAAGGTAAGGGGGACACGGGGTGGGAGGAGGGCATGAGGGTGAGACTGTGAGGAGAGGAGTCAGGGCTGGGATCAGGCCGTAAAGAGATTAAATAAATAAGTGAATGAAAAACAACACAAAGCAACAATGAAAGATGCCCCTCTCTCCCATCACAGGACACCCCCACAGGCCAGCATGTTGTAGGCCTTTTCACACTGAGGCTCTCTTCTCAGGTGGTTCTAGGTTGTGTCAAGGTGACAAGTATAACAACTGTCACAATACACAAAAGGACGTTCTATAGATATAAATCTACGTATTTATTTGCACACACACGATATTTGTCTCATGCCTCAGATCCGCTGATTCAGCTATCATCCTGTTCCAGCATCCCTAAACTCAGAGCACATTCTGGAAATCTCAGAGCTACTAGGAGCTATATGCCACTTCACAATTCTAAAACACTAAAGGAAAGGAGTGGCTGAAGTTGGCCCATTTAGGCTTTGGTTTTCAATTCCAAATGGAGCAGTGTCCCTAGACAGCAATTCTCCAAGGTATCATTGCATTTTAAAATAACTGTCACTGCAAGAATCTGCATAATTTCCTCAGAAGTCAGCTAGGAAAACTTAGGTGATGAGATGCTATCTGAATAAGCAAAATTTTTTCTGATAGTGTGCATTTTCAGTTTCGAATAGCATATAATGAATTTGAAATTCCTATCAGCCTGTTTAGATGGCACTGACTGTACGTAGGGCAAGGGAAGGAAGAAGGGAAGGCAAACCAGCCATTCCAACAGTATACAGCTGTTGGGGGATGGGGTGTGATCCCTGGAGCAATTGTCTGGCCAGTCCACACAGACACAAAACAGACCAAGACAAGACAGTTCTTTGTCTTCCTTAAACTGAAAAATGTGAAACAGGAAGTTTTCCAGTGCTGTGTGAACTGCCAGGTGGAGATCCCCTTCTCCTGTGATGGGTAATTGACATGACTACAGCTGAAAGAAGCTTGAGTAGAACACATGGGTTTGCTAACGCAAAGTGTTGGAGACTGAAGAATTGGAGTGTGACGCCCAGGCTGTTGGTGACTGCCTTTCTCTGGTGATCCTGTAAGGAGAATTAAAAGCCCTCTAGTACGTCTGCTTCTCACAAACTTACAGGACATTCTCCCTCCAGGAACCTAAAGCCATTTATTCCACCAAACCAACCACGACTCTGTAACTTTGTTCACATCGCATCTTCTGGAATGTTCTCATTGTTCTTGCTTGCAGTTCTTTTCCTTCTAAATAGAATTAGTTCTTTTCTGACACAGTTCCTTGTTTTATTGAAAAAAATATACTTTATTCAATCATTAGAATACCCAAAATTGGTTTAACTGTCCATAATACAATAACTATATAGCAGGGAGGGAATCTTGTCCTTAAAGAGGTTTACCTTATATTTGGGAAAGCCCTAAACAGTGTGCTTGAATATTTAAGTCACTATGTTGAAGACATTTATATTGGGAGGTTTGAAACTGCACTCAAAATGCCTGTTCTCTGAGACTTCTGACTTTCTTGTGGGGAAATTTCTCTACTTTCCTCCTTGGAGCAGGAGTCAGTGTATCTCTGTCAGTGACAGTCTGGAAGTAGGATTAGGGAAGAGTCTGAGAGTCCTCCGTGAGAAGGTGAAGTTTTAGCTCGCTCTTTTTCTTTCAGCATAATATCTTGCTCCAGCCTGCTTGCCTGGAGAGTCCATAAGACACCTCTGCTCAGTTTTCCCAAAGACAAACTTCAAATCCTCCATGAGGTAGGTGAGGACAGTTGGGTATTAGGAGGAGAAATGACAGAAAGCAGGCAGAGTTAAGCGTGGTTGGCAGAGTGCTTCCCTGGCACACATGAAGCCCTGGGTTGGATGTCCAGCTCTGCATACTGGAGGCAAACACATGCAATCCCAGCATTGGGGAGGTGGGGGAAGAAGGTCCCTCATCACACACATACACACACACACACACACACACACACACACACACACACGTATATATACTGAGTGTTCAAAGCTATCCTGGGCTACATGAGACCTTTTCCCAAAACAAACTAACAGCTGGGCGGAGGGGAAATTCTGTACAGATGTAGCCACAGGGAGAACTAGTTTTCACCTGTTTACTTCACAGACTTCCTAACTGTTCTCAATTCCTACACAGATCCCAGAATTCCAGAGGCTGTATCCTCCACGAAGCCAGACTTTCAGGGTCTCGGAGACTTCTGGAGCTTTGCTCATAAAGCATACACACTTAGCACTTTAGTAGTCTACAATTTAAAGGGTTGACATAATAAATTTTAGGTAATATTTCAAGTAATTAGCAAAAATCTAACTAACACAAAATAAGACTGCCTGGAGATCAAGAAATACGACTTTTGGAAAATTCAGCCAAATTTCCCAAAAGGAGATGGATCAGTTTCATACAATCTTGTTATTTTCAAGTGTGCTATAAATTTTCCATTTGTTTTAGGTAAATAAACTTTAAAAAAGTTAGCTTCTTTAGGTGCACAGATTTTAGTATGTTTATCCTATGTTATAGGTCTAGTATCCACTTACAAGTGAGTACATACCATGTGTGTCTTTCTGCTTCTGGGATACCTCACTGAGGATGATCTTTTCTAGTTCCTACCATTTGCCTGCAAATTTCATTATTTCCTTGTTTTTAATTGCTGAGTAGTATTCCATTGTGTAAATGTACCATAATTTCCGTATCCATTCCTCAGTTGAAGGACATATGGGTTGTTTCCAGGTTCTGGTTATTATGAATAAAGCTGCTACAAACATGGTTGAACAAATGTCTTTGTTGTATACATGAGCATATTTTGGATATATGGCTGGGAGTGGTATAGCTGGATCTTGAGGAAGCGCTATTCCTAATTGTCTGAGAAAGCATCAGATTGATTTCCAAAGTGGTTGTACAAGTTTACATTCCCACAGTGGAGGGGAGGGTTCCCTTTCTCCACAACTTCTCCAGCACGTGTTGTCACTTGAGTTTTTGATCTGAGTCATTTTGATGGTTGTAACTTGAAATCTTAGGGTCATTTTTATTTGCATTTCCCTGATGACTAAGGATGTTTAGCATTGCTTCAGGTGTTTCTCTGCCATTCAATATTCTTCTATTGAGAATTCTCTGTTTAGCTCTGTACCCAATTTTTTAATCGGATTACTTGATTTGTTGCTTTTTAACTTCTTTAGTTCTTTATATATTCTGGATATCAGCCCTCTGTCAGATACAGGGTTGGTGAAGATCCTTTCCCAGTCTGTAGGCTATCGTTTTGTTCTGATGACAGTGTCCTATGCTTTATAGAAGCTTTTCAGTTTCATGAGGTCCCATTTATTGATTGTTGATCTTAGAGCCTGTGCTGTTGGTGTTCTGTTCAGGAAGTTGTCTCCTGTGACAATGAGTTCAAGGCTCTTCCCCACTTTCTCTTCTAATAGACTTAGTTTTATGTTGAGGTCTTTGATCCACTTGGACTTTAGTTTTGTGCATAAATATGGTGATAACTATGGATCTATTTTCATTTTTCTACATGTAGACATCCAGTAAGACCAGCACCATTTGTTGAAGATAGGGTATTAAAGCAGATGCTGAGACTCATAGCCAAACTTTGAGCAGAGTGCAGGGAATCTTATGAAAGAAAGGGGAGATGAAAGACATGGAGGGGACAGGAGCTCCACAAGGAGAGCAACAGAACCAAAAAATCTGAGCCTAGGGGTCTTTTCTGATATGATAATCCAGCCAAGGACAATGCCTGGAAATAAGCTAGAACCCCTGCGCAGATGTAGCCCATGGCAGCTCAGTATCCAAGTGGGTTTCGTAGTAAGGGGAACAGGGACTGGGACTGTCATTGACATGTACTGATTGGCCTGCTCTTTGATCACCTCCCCCGATTGGGGAGCAGCCTTACCAGGCCATGGAGGAACACAAAGCAGCCAAAGAGACACAAAGAGACCTGATAGGCTAGGATCAGATGGAAGGGGAGGAGGATCTCCCCTATCAGTGGACTGGGGGAGGGGCATGGGAGGAGAAGAAGGAAGAGTGGGATTGGGAGGGGACAAGAAAGGGGGCTACAGCTGGGATACAAAGTAAATAAACTGTAATTAATGAAACAAATTTTAAAAAGTCTGGCCTCTGTCTTACCCCTCCATGAGACACCTACTCCTGGTGGTACAGAGCACACTGGCCAGGGCAACTGGAAAAGAGACTCAGGAGCTGTGTTCAGGAGGAGGAGAAAGCAATGGTAAATGGAGTAATGGATTCCAAAGGACAAGGAGTTAAATATCTTGACATAGAGGATGGCCACCGAGATAAGGAAGAAAAACGGCAAGATGCAAACCATAAGGAGCCAAAGGCCCTGCTCTTGGCAGCTGGTAAACACTGAGAGGAAGTGGCTGACGCTCCTACCATAGAACACCAGTATTGTCCTATGGAGAGGAATTGACACAGCTCTCAAGAACACCAGGGGAGATGAGAGGGGAGAGTGTGGAAGGTTTGGGGAGGGTGCGAGGCAGTGGGCAGAGAAGTGGGGGTGAGGGAAAGGCAGTGGGCCGTCAGCTGGGGGTGAGGGAAAGGCAGTGGGCCGTCAGCTGGGGGTGAGGGAAAGGCAGT
>REGO01000075.1:2472858-2495355 GCA_010120015.1 Rhombomys opimus | reverse complement strand
GGGAGAGCCCGCAGTGCAGAGAGGCACAGCTGTAGGGTTCCAGTGGGAGAGCCCGCAGTGCAGAGAGGTACAGCTGTAGGGTTCCAGTGGGAGAGTCTGCAGTGCAGAGAGGTACAGCTGTAGGTTGCCAGAGCAGGAGGCTGAAAGATTTTCAGAGAATATTTGAGAGAGAAACAGGCCCTTACCCAAGGTCAGTCCTTAAATACTGTGTCATTGCTCACTGTAAATAAAATGTCTATATTTGAAAGGACTATTCTCTCCATGTTGGCAGCTTTCACAGTGAATGTTAACTGTTCCAAAATTCTAAAATGCTTTTCCGCTGGTAATAGGCTTCAATCTGACTCTGAATGAGGATCCTTACCTTTCCCCATAATTCTCCTTGTCTTTCTGTCTTGCTTCACTCTAGTGCCCTGGGACTCTTCTTTTGTATCTTCCCTGACTCCATACCATAACCATTTTCCTAGACCTTATATCTGGACCGTTAGCCTCATTCTGGACACTTTCTTCGATGATTAACAAAATTTTCCCCATCTTCACACTCACAAAAGAACTCAACCAGTCTCTAAAGTAACTTATTTCCCAATAGTCTCCTTGTGGGCAAGGACTGCTCACAACCAACAGTCTATAGGTGTGAAAGCTAGAGTCCAAATTGTCTCTGTTCATCAGAGCTGTTTGCAAACTATTATTCTACCATCCTTACAACAAGGCAGTTTTATCCCGACATTAATGGTGCAGAACTGGGGAGCCTTTCTCTTCTTGTAACCGTTTATTTGCTCACCTCTTTTTCAGTCTTCGAAGATATTGCCTCTTAGAACAGTCTTTATTTAGAGTGACCTTGAAGTTAGTCACCATCATTCGTTTCATTACACTCAAATACGCCCGTGTTGACAAGGTAAAGAGCAGGTTTAGTTGTATGAGTGTATAACTAAATCTGTCATATGAATGGAATTTAGTTGTATAAATGGAAGTGGCAAACATTTTTTTAAAAATCCAGGTTTCCTCATTTCTATCTCATGTTAGCATTATCTTCTCTATTGGATATTCTATACAATCTTTCAGAAGAGCCCTGAAAGGAGGAAAAGGGAGAAAAGACAGGTAAAAAAAGAAGAAAGACAATTGAATGTTTTCTCTCTTTTGCATAATCAATCATCTATCTATCTTTATCTGTCTGTATGCCTATCTATCTACTTAGCTTTCTAGTGAATGTAGAAGGGAAGTGTATTAGGGTTGGAAGGAGACCATTAGGACAAGAGGTGGGTGATACGCAAGGGCCATAGGGGTCTATTATGAGCAAAGCACAATGATGTGTATCTATGACAATGTCAGTGAAACCCATTGTTATTTGTACAAATAAATAGAAAAAAAATTCTGTTGACGCCCAAAACAAAATTCAGCTGTCTTATTCACTGGCCTATTGCTGTGAAGAGACCTCATGAGCAAGGCAACTCTTGTAAGAGAAAGCATTTAATTCTAGCACTAGCTGAGAGCTCCATCCTGGCCAGAGAGAGGGAGAGTGGGAAATGCTCCGCCTGGTGGAGACTTTTGAAACTCCAAAGTCTACCCCAGCGACATGCTTCCTCTAACAAGTACACACCTACTCCAACAAGGGCACTCCCCCTAATCCTTCAATCCTTCCCAAACAGCGCCACTCCCTGATGACTAAGCAATCAAATCTATGAGCTTATGGCGGCCATTCTTATTTAAACCACCATATAATTATCAAAAATACAATTCTGCCTTTCTATAAACACTTTTGTTAGCATGCTCCAAAATATTTTTTTGGATAACCATTATCATGCCTTCTACCTTGTTTTACAAATGTCTTTATTTAACTGTTTACTTTGTTTTTCCCTCCTTTTGTCTGAGTTCAAGTTACATCTTACTGGAGCTCATCTCCTAAGTGATTAATAAGCTCATCAGTGATTATTTAAGGATGAGCTTAGAGAAAATAAAACTCATTACAGTAATATTTCTACATGTATGAAACTGTCACTAAACAAAGCCAATAAAAGCTTAAAAATATTTCCATGTAGCCCTTCCTCTTGAGTACTCATTTAATTTGATGTAAAATTCTAGAATTCCTCTTTCCCATCAGAAGCTTAAAAATGTTTTATTTTTGTCCCTATCACCTGTTATTTGTGAGAAATATGCTGCCATCCATTCATTTACAAATATAGTCCCAGCATCAGCTCTTAAATTTTTTTCAATAATCATGGCATGTATAAACATGTATATATCTAATTATCTATATATTTATTTCATCTATTCTGTTGAGGTGTATCATTTGACTCTAAAGCAGGGGTTCAGCTCTCAACCTTCCTAATGCAGTGACCTCATGTTGTGGTGGCAACCAACTGCAAAATTATTTTCATTGCTACTTCATATCTATAACTTGCTACTGTTATGAATAGGAATGTAAATATCATATATACAGGATATTGGTATGTGACTTCTCAGGGGCCATCGGTTGAGAGCCACTTCTCTAAAGACTCACAACCAATTTTTAATATTGGAAAAAATCCAGCACCACTTTTTTTGACATATTCCCTTTATCTGTCCTTGGACGGCCTTCACTCTGATACAGATGCTTCTTAAGAGATACTTCCTATATCCTAGCTTTTCTTTTATATTCCCCTTCTTTCATCCCTTTGTGCTACATGCTTGGTAATTTTTCCAAACATTTCAGTGAACTAACTCTTTACTTAACTACCAAGTTACTCAGCATACATAGTTTATTTATTTGTAAATTTTCATTAATTAAAAAATCCCCTAATTATTGTTTAAGTACTTGTTTCATATGGATAATATTTCCTGCCAGACAGTATTTCCTAAACCTTATGACTCTTTCATTGAAAGGGTTCCTCTCTCCGTCTCTCTGATATCTTTTGGGTTCTCATGTCCTAGATTATTTTATATATAAATCTACAACTATTCTTTCCACTTCTTGGTCTTAAGAGACAGTACTTCCACTTGTCAAATGTCTGGTTTGAAACCCTAAGATGACCCCCTTCATTGGACTCCATATTCTGACCTAGAAATCTGGCTGATTTCCCAAAGACCATGCCATCATCAGAGACTCCAGGGAGGACCGCACCTTCTGCCCACCAACTCCTCTTAAAGCACAACCAACAGCGGTAAACTGCACCAGATCCCCTGGGCCCCATATTCTTGCCCACAACTCCTGGTACTTTTCCAGAGGCAATGAGACTCCACCCTGGCACAAGGGATCTCTGGCAATGCTGGCTGTAGTAACCACAGAGGCACATTGGCATCCAAAACCTCAGGGGTCACTCAAGCCACAAAAATCCACTGAAGACACCTACTGGACCTGAAAACTCACTGGTCACCAGTACCTGAGGCCACTCAGACCAGAAGACCAGAAGAAAAAAAAGAACTGGAAAAAAAATCTAAAATTTCCACCCATCTAACAAACATAAACTCAGAAACCAACACTAAACCTATAATAACCCCAACCCAGATGATTAGAGGCCATTTTAAAAACATAATCAACAAAAGCTTGTGCAATATAGCACCATCAGAGCCCAGCTATCCTACTACAGAAAGCCTGAGTGTTCCAGCACAGTTGAAGCACAAGAAAATGACCTTAAATCCAATTTTATGAAGATGACAGCAGCCTTTAAAGGGGAAATTAGTAAATCCCTTAACTACATGCAGGAAAACACACTCAAACAGGCTGAAGGAAATGAATAAAACTTGAAGACCCGAAAAAGGAAATAGAAGCAATAAGAAAGGCACAAACTGAGGGAATGCTGGAGATGGACAATCTAGGTAAGTGAACAGAAACTACTAAAGAAAGCCTCACCAACAGAATACAAAAGATGGAAGAGAGCATCTCAGGCATAGAAGATACGACAGAAGAAAGACCAATTGATACATTGGTCAAACAAAATGTTAAGTCTAAGAAGTTCCTGACACAAAACATCCAGGAAATCTGAGACACTATGAAAGAAAGAAAGAAAGAAAGAAAGAAAGAAAGAAAGAAAGAAAGAAAGAAAGAAAGAAGAAAGAAAGGAAGAAGGAAAGAAAGAAAGAAAGGAAGGAAGGAAGAAAGAAAGGAAGGAAGAAAACAACAACAACGAAGAACAATAGGAATAGACAAAGAAGAATTCCAGTTCAAAGGCCCAGAAAACATTTTTTAACAAAATCATAGAAGAAAATTTCCCTAGCCTAAAGACATGCCTACAAATATATAAGAAGCTTATAGAACACCAAATAGATTGAACCAGAAAAGAAAATCCTCCCACCACATAATAATGAAAACACCAAAGAAAGAATATGAAAAAGCTACAAGTGAAAAGGGCCAAGCATCATATTAAGGCAGACCTATCAGAATCACACCTGACTTCTCAACAGAAACTATGAAAACTAGATGGGCCTGGGAAGATGTCTTTAGGCTCTTAAGTGACTGAAGATGTCAGCCCAGACTACTATACCCAACAAAAATTTCAATCACCATAGATGAAAAAACAAAACAAGACATTTCAAGACAAAACAAAATTTAAACAATATCTGTCTACAAACCCAGCCTTACAGAAGATACCAGAAGGAAAACTCCAACCTGAGGAGGTTAACTACACTCAAGAAAACACAGGATTTAGATAATTTCACATCATCAAAACCAAAAGAAGAGAAACACCCACACGCGCACAGGCACACTACTGCTACTGCTCCTACCGCCACCAACATCAAAATAACAGGATTTAACAATCATTGGTCATTAAGCCTCAACACCAGTGGATTCAATTCCCTAGTAAAAAGACACAGGCTAACAGACTGGATGAGAAAACAGGATTTGTCATTTTTCTGCATACTAGAAACACACCTCAACCATAAAAGATAAAATTACCTCAGAATAAAGGGGTGGAAAAAGAGTTCCCAAGCAAACGGACCTAAGAAGCAAGCTGGTGTAGCATTCTAATATCTAACAAAATAGACTTTCAACCAACATTAATCAAGAGAGATGAAAAATGACACTTCATACTCACCAAAGGAAAAATCCTCCAAATTGATGTTTCAACTGTGAATATTTGTGCCCCAAATACAAAGGCACCCACATTCTTAAGAGAAACATTACTAAAGTTTAAATCACACAGTGGACCCCATACATTAATATGGGAAACCTCAACATCCCACTCTCACCAATGGACAGGTCATCTAGACAGAGACTAAGCAGAGAGATAATGGAACTAACAGACATTATGACTCAAATGGACCTAACAGATATCTACAGAACATGTCATCCAAATAAAATAGAACATATGTTCTTATCAGCATCTCTCAGAACCTTCTCCAAAAGTAACCATATAATCAGTTTCAAAGATACAGATACAGAAAAAATGAAATAACTCCCCTATCCTATCAGACCGCCAAGAATTAAAGCTAGACTTCATCAACAATAGAAACAACAGAAAGCCTACAAACTCATGAGAGCTGAACAACGCTCTACTTAATGACCACTGGGTCAAGGAATAAAGAAAGAAAGAAATCAAAGACTCTAGAATTCAATGAAAATGAAAACACAAAAACTCAAATTTATGAGACACAATGAAAGCAGTGCTAAGAGGAAAGTTTCATAGCACTCAGTGTCTGCATAAGGAAATTAGTGAGACCTCATAGGGACATAACAGCTCACCTGAAAGGTTTAGGAAAAAAAAGCAATCATACTGAAGAGGAGTAGACTGCAGGATATAATCAAATTCAGAGATGAAATCAATAAATTAGAAACAAAGAGAACAATACAAAGAATCAATGGAACAAAAAGTTGGTTCTTTGAGAAAATCAACAAGATAGACAAACCCTTAGCCAAACTAACGAAAACAGACAGAATATCCAAATTAACAAAATCAGATGTGAAAGAGAGGATGTAACAGCAGACACCAAGGAAATTCAAAGAATCCTTGGGTCTTCAAAAATTAGTACTCCACAAATTTGTACAACCTAAACAAACGGATGATTTCGTTAATAGATATCACTTACCAAAGTTAAATCAAGATCAGGTAAACAACCTAAATAGACTTATAACTGCTAAGGAAATAGACGGGCCCAGCTTGAGACCCATGCCATGTGAAAGAGCCCATCCCTTCCCTGGCACTGCTAATAACATTCTGCTGTACTTGCAGACAAGAACCTAACATAACTGTCATCAGGAAGGCTTTACCCAGCAACTGATGGAAACAGATGCAGAGATCCACAGCTAAACATTTGGTGGAGCTTGGGGAATCCTGCAGAAGGAAAGGAGGAAGGATTGTAGGAGCCAGAGGGGTCAAGGATACCATAAGAAAACCTACAGAATCAACTAAGTGGCTCACAGAGATAGAACCACTAGTCAGAGAGCCTGCATGAAACAGACCTAGGACCTCTGCACATACATTACAAATATGCGGCTTTGTCTCCATACAGGACTTCTAACAGCGGGAACAGGGGCTGTCTCTGACTCAGTTGCCTGCTTGTGGGTCCTTTTCCTCCTGCTAGGCTACCTTGTCTAGCCTCAATAGGAGAAGATGTGCCTAGTCTTACTGAAAGTTGATATATCAGGGCTGGTTGATATCCATGGGAGGCTTCCCCTTTTCTGAAGGAAAAGGGAGGAGGAGGAGTGGATGGAAGGAGATTTGGGGAGGGAGAGGAGAGAGGAAAAACTGTGGTTAGTATTTATTTATTTTTTAAATTTATTTTTTATTTATTACAATTTATTCACTTTGTATCCCAGCTGTAGCCCTTCCCTTACCCCTCCCAATTCTACCCTTTCTTCCTCTTCTCCTCCCTTGCCCCTCTCCTTGTCCACTGATACGGGGGTCCTCCTCCCCTTCCATCTGACTCTAGCCTATCAGGTCTCATCAGGACTGGCTGCACTGTCTTCCTCTGTGGACTGATAAGGCTGCTTCCCCCTCAGGTGGAGGTGATCAAAGAGCAAGCCACTGAGTTCATGTCAGAGACAGCCCCTGTTCCCCTTACTAGGACATCTACTTGGACACTGAGCTGCCATGGGCTACATCTGTGCAGGGATTCTAGGTTATCTCCATGCATAGTCCTTGGTTGGAGTATCAGTCTCAGAAAAGACCCCTGTGTCCAGAGTTTTTGGTTCTGTTGCTCTTTTTGTGGAGCTCCTGTCCCCTCCAGGTCTTTCTATTGACCCCTTCTTTCATAAGATTCCCTGCACTCTGCCCAAAGTTTGGGTATGAGTCTCAGCATCTGCTTTGATACCCTTCTGGGTAGAGTCTTTCATAGGCCCTCTGTGGTAAGCTCCTGCCCTGTTCCCTGTTTTCTCCATCTTTTGAGGTCTATCCTGTTTGCCTTTCTGAATGAGGATTGAACATTTTACCCAGGGTCCTCCTTCTTGCTTAGCTTCTTTAGGTGCACAGTTTTTAGTGCGTTTATCCGATATTATATGTCTAATATTCACTTATAAGTGAGTATATACCATGTGTGTCTTTCTGCTTTTGGGATACCTCACTCAGGATGAACTTTTCTAGTTCCCACCATTTACCTGCAAATTTCATGATTTCCTTGTTTTTAATTGCTGAGTAATATTCCATTGTGTAAATAAATCACAATTTCTGTATCCATTCCTCTGTTGAGGGACATCTAGGTTGTTTCCAGATTCTGGCTATTATGCGAATAGACCTGCTATGAAATGTCCTTAGTCATCAGGGAAATGCAAATCAAAACGACCCTAAGATTTCACCTTACACCCATCAGAATGACTAAGATCAAAAACTCAATTGACAACACATGCTGCAGAGGATGTGGAGAAAGGGGAATCCTCCTCCATTGCTGGTGGGAATGTAAACTGGTACAACCACTTTGAAAATCAATCTGGTGCTTTCTCAGACAATTAGGAATAGCGCTTCCTCAAGATCCAGCCATACCACCTCCTAGGCATATATCCAAAAGATGCTCCACCGTTCAATCAGGACATTTGCTCAACTGTGGTTTGTATTTAAAGTAAATTAATTAATAATTTAAAAAAGTGAAAATAAAATGTCCTTTTTTTTGGCTCTGTGGTGCCACCAGTAACACTGTGTTATAGTCATTTAAGTGTTTATCTGTCAGGCCTTTCTATTGTTGAGGAAAATTAGCCTAATTTTTTTTTACTGTAATTCCACTTAGATGGTCTACCATATGCTGTTTTATGAAACCATAAACTTGGAGTCTGAAGTTTTGAGAAAGTCCCTGCTTTCTTATCAAGACCCTTGCTCTGCTGGGCCTCTGTTTCCTGCATTCCTTTGCCTTTGTCACTCTTCTTCCTCCTCAGCTCTTCTGTCTTTGGCTCTGAAGAACTTTCCCTGAGCAGTCAAGCTGAGCTTCCGTGTCTCTCTGCTTGAATCCCATAGTATACAATGCTGCTCCTTTTCTATAACTCTCATTAGTGGAGAGTAGGGTCTGTCTTCTTTACCTCTCTATCTCACTGTGTCTCACAGTGCACAGCATGAGTGGTGCACAGTGAAAGGTCAGGAAGTAATAGCTGGATCCATCAGCTATGTTCTGTGGAATGTCAAGCAGGAGAAGATAGCTTCAAATGTTTCTTTAAGCATAACTAAGCACATAAAGCCTTATATTTCCACAGTGGTTAGTAATATTAAATAATATTACCTTTGAAAACTTTTGTGAGGGTCATGACTGGGGGTCACACAGATTTGGGGCAAAAAGTGGAGACAATATAAAATAAAAAAATTCCTAGAGATAAGGGACTTTTCTGTTGCTGTGATAGCACACCATGACCAAGGCAATTTGTAGAAGAAAAAATATATGTAAGCTTACGGCTTCAGAGTGATCAGAGTCCTCAATGGTAGAGGGAAGGCGTGACAGCAAGAACAGAAAGCTGACAGCTCACATCTTGAACCGCATGTAGGAAGCATAAGGAGTGAACTTAATATGGAATGGGACCTTAAACTCACAGAGCATACCTCCACAGACATGCTCCTTCCAACAAGGCCACGCCACCTAATCCTACCCAACAGCAGCCCCTGGGGACCATGCATTTAAATGTCCAAGACACTCTGAGGAATATCTCATTCCTCATCACACACACTAATGGGACCTCAATGGCCTACATAAGTACGAGGGAGCATTCGTCTTCTTTAGGGGGCCTTCTGCCAGTCTCCTGTAGGCTAACAGAACCTTCTAGGATCTCACAGAAGAGAAACCAAGATTTAACAAGTCTGCCCACTGCAGCGACTCAAACCCACAGGTTAGCTTTTACAGAAAGAGCAAGCTCTTTATGCAGCCTGCTGGGAGACAAAATTATTCCTCACCAGAGCATCCTCACCCAGCCACATCTAATGGTCCCAAACCGCCTGACTTCTGTTCTTTAGCCCCAAACACTTTCTAGAACACCCTGTAGCTCCTGCCTACCCTGGCCATTTCTCCTCAGACACCATACCGTCTATCATCAAACACAGAGGGTTTCATTACAACCACTGTCAGTAACGTCTTGTTTGGAGTTTTGTTTGTTTCTTTCCTGTTCCTATATCCATTTCCTCCTTCCCCAGAGAGACACCTTCTGTGTCCACCAATCAGCACCGGACTTTCCACCTGCTGTCCTTCAGAAAACAGTTTTACGTTAGCGCAATTTCTGTTTAAAGTAAACACAGCTCATTAAGCTCATGTCGAACTGTTTTCTTAAATTATTCACCAGTAATTGTTCTCAGGCAAGAACTCAGCCCTTTCAAAAAGCCAGACAAGACAAGATTAACACGTGTCTTTGGGGAGGATTGCTTGGATCTGAATGCTTTCTTTCCTTCTTTTTATTATTGTCACTGCCTTTTAATTTCCTCTACTTCTGAAGCAGCATCTTCCTGTAGAGAGAGCTTTAAAGTAAAACACATGTCTCATGCCAAAAGAGCTGAGTTTAGGACTCCAGGGATTTGGTGAGTGATGAGAGAGAAGGCATTGAGGAAGAATGGAAATTGCTTCTGTGGAAGCTCATGCGAGCCAGAGGACAGAGCAGGCTCTCTCCTCTCAGGATGGAAGACACTGTTTTTATTGAAATGCTGGGAGATGCTGGGAGGCAGAGGGAGGCAGAGGGAGGCAGAGGGAGGCAGGAGAAGGAAAAGGTATGATGCTTCTGGTTTCTTGTGGTCAGTATGGTATTTTGGGGGCAGTGACTCCTGAGTGTGGCTGGTGATTAGTAGTCAGCCATGATGGAGCACTGTGGGAGTCATCTCCAGAGAAAGCTGAAGCAGGATCAAACCAGGTAGCTGACAAGATTGGTTAATAAGAACCCATGAGAAAGACACTAAGTATGTTTTGAAATTGTTAAGAGAATTTTCAGTATCCAGGAGTCCTTTTAATAAGGATGGGACCCAGAGCAGGGTAATAACATGAGCTAACTCTTTCAACTTGACACAAGTCAGAGTCATCTGAGAGGACGGAAGCTCAGTGAGAAAATGCCTTTATAACACGGGTCTGTGGGCAAGCCTGTAGGACATTTTCTTAGTTATTGGTGGGGGAGGTCGCCATGCATTGTGGTGTGGCGATCCAGGGTGTTATAAGAAATCAGGTTGACCTTGAGCTTGCTCGGAGGTTCTAGCAGGGGAGAGCAGCTACTCTGTACACTTGACTGAAGATGGGTCAGTTTTGGGAGGGATGTATATGGAGCAGTGAGGGAGGAAGGAGACATCTGCCTAGCCAGCCAGATTAGCGGAATCAACCCTGGCCATCAATGGAGTGACAGATATCACAGCCAGAATTGGGGCAGGGCATGGGGGAAAAAGGGAGGGGTAAGTGGAACTGGAGGAGACTGGGGTAGGGGACTATGGCCAGGATACAAAGTGAATGAATTGTAATAATCAGTCAATCAAGAAATAAATAAGAAATCAGGCTGAGCAAGCCATGAGGAGCTTGGCAGAAAGCAGCACCTCTCTATGGCCTCTGCACTAAAAAAGGTTTTATTTTTTAAAAAAATAGAAAGAAAGGGGGACCTAAAGAGAAAGGAAGCTGGGCTCACCTGGAGCACCAGCTCTACACCCAGAGAAGCAAGCTTTGAGGGAAGGAGCCTGATCTTCTCAAAGCCTATTCCCTATGAACTCACCCAAAGACATAGAAGACTGTAAAAAAATGCATATGTTGAAACCAGATCATGGCTTGTCTTCAGGAGGTAATTAGGTCATGAGAGTTGAGCTGTCAGGGATGGACTTGGGGTTCGACCCTTGTAAAAATAGGGCCCTTGTAAGGAGGCTCCAGAAGTAGCCTTATGTCTCCCACTGGATGAAAACACACAAGGGACCTGAAATCCAAGGAACTGACCTTGGATTTCCCAGACCTCAGAGCTGGGCAAGATGCATTTCTGTTGCCTGAGGGAGTGCTACTTAGCCAATGGCTTATGTCACAGAAACCCACAGAGACTAAGATGGAACCCTGATGTCAGGTTCCCCTTGCAGGGAAAAGAACCCAAAACACAGTCAGCATTCAATGCACGAAGAGTCATTTACCACATCAAGATTGCGGGAGCCTTTGTTTTACTGTTGAGAACAAGTCTGTGTCCAAATGTATCCACTGTATCGGGAAAGCAGTCAGATGTATCGGGAAAGCAGTCCCTACGAGCCAGGGAGAGAGATGGTGGGTGTGCAGACAGGCTAAGGGACCCTATTAAAGACCTGTGACACCAGAAACTGTAACAATGATGTGCTACTGGGGACACTCACATCCTATTAAGGTCTGCAGGCCTCTTTAGAGCCTTGCTGTCACTGTTAATCAAGGGGAGCATGCAGACAGAAGGAAAAGCATGAGACACAAAGCTTTCCTTTAGGCCTACGGGGCTAAGTTAAAGAGAATATGGCCTTGTGCTGTTAGGACAGTGATCTTTCAGGAAAGAGAGGCAAGCCCCTCCTGTCTTGTTCTTATCACAGCACACACACACACACATAAGCAGATGTGCATGCACACACACACACACACACACACACACACACACACACATACAAACGGGAACTCTCACGCACACCCACCCACATATGCAAGCACATCTACTCATACTGGAAAGGAAAACCAGAACAAACCAAACTATGATTTTATCAAAACCCAACTTGGTGAACCAACGAGTTTTTATTGGGGTCACCAACAGAATGTGGGTGACAGTTATTTACATGACCAAGGTTTACTCAAAAGCAGCTGAATCCTCAAAAAGGCCCGGCTCAACGTGAGTGACGTCTCTCGAAACCTGTAACTCTGGAGCTCTCTGCACAGCTTAAAGGCAGCGCAAAGGGTCTGGAGATGTCCTCTCTGCAGCTGAGCTGGTCAGAGTGGGCCGCCCGGATTTCTTTCCTGTTTCTATAAAGTGGGGTGGGCCTTCCATGTGCCTGTGTCAGCTTTTCCAGACATGGAAGTGTGTCTACCTGCAGAGTCTCTTGATCTTCCCCCTCTGCCTTGTAGGGAAATGTTTCAGCTCAGAGGAAACTACTAGACAACAGAGCTCAACCTGGCTTTTCTCATCTCTCTTCTCCACCCTTCCTCCTCATCCTACCCTGCAGCCCACAGGACACTCCTCTCAGCTCATCCAGTGAACCAGTTTTTAGTCTCTCCCCTCTCACTCCTGGGTACTCTTTCCTGCCCATCCTCTCATGTCACCAACTCATCAGCTCTCAGATAAGCAGAGAAAATTCTTATCTATGAACTCTTATTTCCATTCCCCCTTCCTGAGCATTTGGAAATGTCACACGGAGCCATATTGCCTAGCCTTTACCAGTGACATGCAGTCAGGCGTATGTCATGTCCAGGGGGAGGCGGCGAGAGCTCATGGATTTTATGTCTCGCTTGGCAAACAATGGCAATGGCATTGCAATGGCAAACACAGAGACCCCATGGGGAAGGCAGAGCAGTCAGAATCACGGTCTCTGAGTGATAGCAGGAAGAGAGTCATCCAAGCCAACGATAACCTTTGTGAGAAATAAAAAGCAAGAAGTATCTTGTTAGCCTGTTGCCTTTAGGAACATTTCATCACCATCTGTCTCACAGTGTTTTCATCTGAGATGACACTCCATCCTGCAGAGAACACCCTAAGACTCGGGATGTTCTAAAGGGGATCCCTTCAGTCCCAATAAGCAAACAACTAGAATAACTTCAGGAAGTCCCTTAAACTGACCAGGCGCATCAGGCCCCACCCATTCAAACTTATAAACACCATAAGGATTGTTGACAGACACTCTTAGACTAGCAGAGCTGCCTGGAGGAGATACCATCTGCCCTGTCCAGCTGCCTGCAGCTGTGCGCTATGTCCCAGGTTCCCAGCTTTCAGGAGCCGTCACCCATGCTGAGGTGGGCTTTTGGTGGTGCAGTTGCCTTTGAGTCATTTCTGCTCCCGTAAGAAAGCCCTCATTCATCCTCCGTGAGCAACCCATTGAGCTCATTTGTTCATTAATGAGATGTTCATTTTGGTTTGTCTTTGTTCTCCGTTGTTGGGTGAGTAGCTGCTTGTTCATGTCTTTCCAGGATAGTAACAACACAGTATGATCCTGTGGCCTCAATCGTCTTGCACGAAAATCATGGATGGATTTGGTACTACCATGGTAAAAACCTGGTACATGTGAGCTGGTCTTAGCACTAATGACAAGTGTAAGGCCCTTGATACTCAAGGTCCTGACCGTGCTAGTCCACATTGTAAAGTGGTGGCATACTACTAGATAGCTGTTTTCTGGGATGACTTGGAAATAATTTCCAAAGCGAAGCTGTTCAGCTCTGATGGAAATTATTGAAAAGAAGACACTTAATGATGTGTATTATTTATTTGGCTGAATTGGCAAGAACTTACTTGGGGAGATGACGCAGGAAGTAATTAAACAGAAAGAGCAAAGATAGATCAAAATCTCCTGGCCACCAAGGGCTAAAGGAAAAGCCATTTTTAATTCCCTGAGTAGGAACAGAGTATGTTGATAAAATCAAGGCATGTCAGCATCCCATTGAAATTCAGTTCCATGTCAGAAGTCAAGGTGGATGGGAAGCTCTACCACTGTGAACAATGTCTCTCCCGGAATCCAGGATCTTCTCCATGGAGAGTTTGGGAGGTGACAAAGCAAAGAAAAAGAGCTAACTGGAGCCATGTCTTTTGAGGTACTGTAACCAAGAACACGGATCCGAATCATGGGCTGGAGAGACAGCCCACAGCCAAATGTCAAGGATCCAGTAGCTATGTTTCAAGAAGAGTTGAATTGTCAAAGAAGCAGGAAGCAAACTTAAACTCAACTATCCAAGGCATCAAGATTACCTAACATTCCTTCCCTCTGCACCCAGTTTTATGGGGTTGACATTTGTGAAGTGCTTGGTGAAGACATACCCTGAATGTTTGGTCCAGATGTTGCCCATGGGGAAAACAGAAAAGTCTGAAGTGCCTTGAGGAGTGAACTAGCGGCCATAATCCACAGTGGGTGAGGCAGCAGGCTCTGACCTCATCAAAAAAGCCTCTTTATCTTCAGGTTGGGGTTCCCGAGCCTTTTCGCTGTTGACCTTTGAGGTGTGAGATTTCTTCTATCAGGAAATTGTCCTGTGTGCACAAGTGTTCCCACGGGCCTCTGTGTGATCAGCCTCTGGTTCCATAGAGAACTGGTACTTCCTAGGCAAAGTGCTGCCTCATGGAAAGAACCATGATAGCTGCAGGCACAGCACTGAAGGCATATTGGAGCCCAACCCCACTCTTTCTTTCATTTCTCAGCTTCCATGAGGTAAGCATCTGTGTTCTATCACGTGTTCTCTGACACACACCGTGATTTGTGATCTCATCAGCCAAAAGCAATAGGATCACCTGACCATGCACTGAAACCATGAAACTATGTGCCCAAATATTTACATTAATTTATCTTAGTTGTTTGTTACACCAATGGAAAACTCACCTCAAGGATGTGCCTTGTAAGATCTTCTTGAACCTCTGCCTACTCCATGGAAGCAGCTTTCTTCCCCAGTTGTCATAAATAAATAAATAAATAAATAAATAAATAAATAAATAAATAAAAACATCTCTAGACATCATTAAATGGTCCCTGAAGAGGAAAATTTCTCTGAGAGAAACACTCCCTTGAGTTAAAGGGCCAGAAGGTTTACAAGCAGGGCTTCACCGCAGCCACAAAGGATCAGTGGTTTTGTCTCTCCTTATCCTGCTCCTTGACCAATGAGAATGTTTGTGTTGGCTTCTCCTGTGCTGTTTCACAATCACACACTGAAAGCAGGTACTTGTCCATTTCTAATTCATATGCCTCTTGATCAAGAGAATCCACATTAATATATGATTTATCCTGAGATTCTGAATGTTGAGCTTAATTATTTACTTGGCTGGGATGCTGATTTCACTCAAAAGGATTGGATTATATCCTACGTGTGAAATAAAGAAGTAGTCGAACATCTGGTGGCCAGAAGAATGGGCTGTGGCACAAGTGTTCAATACGTTCAGTATTTCTGCTTCATGTTCTTCCTTTCTGGGCAAGTACACTTCCTAGACTTCCATCTGTGTGTAGGATTGGGAGACCTGTGCCATGAGGAAATGCTATTAAAATAGTTTCAACAAGGACCGGCAAGATGGCTCAGCTAGTGAGAGTACCTGATGCTGAGCCTGATGATCTGAGTTTAATCCTCAGGAACCATGTGGTGGAGGGAGGGAACCAGCTTCTGAGGGTTGTCCCTAGCTTCCAGAAGCATACCATCACACACACACACACACACACACACACACACACACACACCCCACACGCAAGTATGCACACACATATGCACAAAAATAGATAATTTAAATAAAAAAATGCTTCTTGCAGAAGAATTTAGAAAAAACCCAAACCTTTCTGCCAGTTGAGCCACTGGGAGTTGGGGGATGTTCTTTACTGCTGCATGGTTACAGCTCCAGTGTCATCCATTGTGAGGCCACCCTGACTCTCCAACCGAAGGCCAGACCGGATTTTCATGCTCCATGCTTCCTCTGACTCGGCGCATGCCATACAACATTTCGTTTTTCTGTTTGTATTTCCCACTTGTTAGAGAGAGGGACTGTGCTGGCTAGTTTTATGTCCACTTGACACAAGCTGTGGTCATCTGAGAGAAGGGAACCTCAGCTGAGAAAATGCCTATATAAGATTAGGTTGTAGGGAAATTTCTTAATTAATGATTGCTGAGGGAAGGCCTAGCCCACTGGGAACCACCCCAGGAATGGTGGTCCTGGGTTCTATAAGAAGCAGGCTAAGCAAGCCATGAGGAGCAAGCCAGTAAGCACCACACTTCATGGCCTCTGAGTCAGCCCTTGCCTCCATATTTATGGCCTGTTTGAGTTCCTGTCCTGACTTCTGTCAGTGATGAACAATGATGTAGAAGCATAAGCCAAATAAACCCTTTGCTCCCCAATTTGGCTTTGGTCATGGTGTTTCATCACAGCAGTAGAAACCTTAAGCAGGGCAGGGGCCTGTTTAAATGCTCTGGCAGACCAATATCTGCTGAGCGAACAAACGGCAACCACTAATCTTGGTTTGGTGACACTGAAAGTCTCATCACACTAAAGGTTGGTAGAGTCAGCTCTGGTGAGTGTTCATGCCCATAGAAATTGCAAGAGCAGATGCACCTTGATTGGGTCAAACTTGAGGTCCTTAAAGGTTGTAGCTGATGGCATGCACCTAATTAATGTTCTCTTGATCACAGTAGTTTCTCTATCAGAACATGAAGCAGGAAATACAACTTTCCATTCACTTTCATCCCCAGGATTCCTCTAACAAAGCCCATGGGCTAAGGACAGACAAATTTAACTCTGATGACCTTTCTGTTTCTGAAATGTGAAGGGAAGATTGAAAGCAAGTGCTTGAGACTTGAGGCAAAACAATCTTCTCCATGAGAATGTGCTGTGGGAGTGTTCAAAGCAGCAGCGTGCTCTCCGGAAAGCTAAATGACTCGGTGCTCCCATGGAAGGGTTGGCCGACAGTTAGCTATCTGAGGAACTCCAGTAGAGAACTGGCCTCTAACTGGATCATTATCAAAACCCACAGACCATATGCTTTCCCTCAAGACATTTGAATGCTCGGGGTACCACACTTCTAATGATCTGATTAATACCGATTCCATAGCACTCCAGGACAAAATGTATTACATTGTTTGCTAGGAAGCCAGCAAATCATTGTGTACCATGTTAGAGCAGATAAGACCAGCTGCAGGTGGCTCTTAAAGATTGTGAAGAAAGTAACCTTATTTATCTGGAGAGTCTAATCCGTTTTGGAACATGCCACAGAAGGTTTCCTGAGCTCCTGTTAATTCTAGTTGCTTAGTGGAGAAAGGGATGGATTTTAAACAGTCAATGAAAATGGTATCACATGCAGATATTAAAAAGCAAATGGCTTACATAATTTGGCTGAAACTTCTTTAGAAACATCCCTGACCGAGGCCAGGCTATAACTAAACTTCATAAAACATCTGAAGTCTGTGATTTTCCAGCTGAGAAAGGAACTCTGATGCAGAAGAGAATCTGGCCATGATATAATAATAGCTAAGAATTCAAGATCCCCAGGAGGTTCTATGGGAGAATTAAGGACTGTTGTGAAACTATAAGATGAAATAATCATGATGCAATCTTCCCATACCAAAAAGTTCTTTTTAAACATGACACAGACAATAGTTAGAAAAGGAAGTTATAAGTTAGTGATGATTCAGGGAGCCTGGTTGGCCATCAAGCCCTAGGGCTCCTCCTGTTTCCAACCCCAACAGTGGAATTACAATTGCAACCATTTCCCCTCAGATTTTTCTTTTCTGTGGATGCTAGGGCTTGAACTCGATCCTCATGCTTGTAAGCACTATAGCAACACAGGTCTCTCCCCAGCCTGTAAACACTGGATCTTGACTCTGACAGTGGTTACAGTACTGACAAAGTGTCCGCTCTCTTTGTGTTTACCAGTGTGGTTTGTCACCACAGAGAGCTGGACAGCAACGAAGTCCCCAGGAAGGAGCTGGATCACAGTGACCGAGAAGCTGGAGAATCAAGAAGACGTTTTAGGAGTTTTTGGTGCTGAAGCAACAAAAAATATGGAATTCTATGATCATGAAGAATGAATGAGGACCAACAAGATGGCTCAGCAGGTAAAGGCACTTGATGCTGAGCTGGATGACCTGAGTTTGATCCCTGGAACCCAGACAATGTGAGGAGAGAGACCAAACTATTGCAAGTTAGTTGCTGTCTTCTACAGTATACTTATGGCTCTCTCTCTCTCTCTCTCTCTCTCTCTCTCTCTCTCTCTCTCTCTTCTCTCTCTCTCTCTCGAAGAGCAGCACATTGAAAATAGACCAGGCCTCATACACTCAGTTGTCACTCCTAATCAGCTCGAGTCTTGATTGGATTACAGTCATTTCAACTGCAGGTCAAGAGCAGAAATAACTCTCCTCTGGTGTTAGTAGAATACAGCATTGTTCTATGTCTTGAGTAACTGTGTGTGTGTGTGTGTGTGTGTGTGTGTGTGTGTAACAAAGAAAATTAAAACACACAAAGAATACAAACTGACTAAAAATCAAGAGAAAGTAATAAACACATGAGTTATTTAGATATCTGAATAACCAAGCATGAACATTAAAAATGTTACAACTGTTGTGCTTAATAAATTAAATAACCAGATAAAAAATTAAACAGAAAACTAGAAATATATTTTAAAAACCAAGATTCTGAATCCAAAAAAACAAACTATAAACTGAAAATACTAACTAAAAGAAAGTTGTAGTTTTGCCAGTATTACACAGAGTAAACCCAAAGGCAAAACACAAATCTTGGGATTAACAGGTATATTCATAAGGATAAAAAGATGAATTTAACAGAAAAATCTATCTATCTTAAATAGGTGTGAACCTGACAATGCACCTACATCAAAGCATAAAGCAGTGTTGGAGAGATGGCTCAGCAGTTAAGTGTGGTACAATTCCAGTACAAACACTCCAACAGAACATGATAGAGACTTAGGAGAAAGACCCCCAACTGCAGAGACATTTGATTACTGGCCACAGCCCTAGCATCTGAGAATAACAATGAAAGGAAGATACTTTATTTTGACTCCTGGTTTCTGAGGTTTCTGTCAAGAAAGTCATGGGCTGGGCTGGAGGCAGCTTTCCACCTCATCCCAGCCAGGAAGACTAAGCAAAGAGCATTATTTCAAGTTCTAGGCCAGTCGATACCTACACTGAAGGAGAGGGGTCTTAACCTTTTAAGGGATGGTTAATCTTGAAGGCCCACTTGAGGAGATTGAGAGATACCAGGACTGAATCCTGGTGGACTGAAATTTCTGTCTGTGACCAAGAGGGAGTTTTCAGAGATGATTAGATCATAAGGCTTCTGATACAATCAGTGCTCAGATAGCTTCCAGTTTGTGTTGATTGTTGGGAGCTGCTGAAACTATAGAAAACGGGGTCCTCCTGGATGAAGCTGGGGCTGGGGACATCCGGTTAACTATGGCTTGCTTCCTGGATGCCACGGCCTCCTAGCACAGTGTCCCTGCCTTGCTACAGCCCAGAAAACAGCAGACAAAGCCAGCCAGGGTGAGTAGAGGTCTACATACAAAAGTGAAAATGGACAAATTAAGGGAAGGTAACTGGCAGACATTTTTAGGAACTTGTCGCAGGCAGAAATTTCTCAAAGCCAAAAAGAATTTATCGAAGGAAGAAAGAAGGGGTAAGTTGTGATATAGTAAAATTAGGAATTTTGAGCCACAAAAGATAAAGGTTGGGCATGAGGTTGGGCATGGAGCCCAAAGATAAAGGCATGGAGCCCGATGGCCTGACAGCAGAGGCCTTGGACTTGAGTCCCAGTCTTGAGAGAAAAAGAAAGAAAGAAAGAAAACAGAGAGCAGACAAAAGTCTTCAATACAAACACAGAAGAAAAAAAAAGAGTCTATCCCACTGCGTATGCAGGACTTACTGTGAATCACTAAAAAGGGAGCAACCAGTTTTTAAAATGGCAAACAGCCACAACAGACTCTGCCGAGATGAGACGGAAATGTACCCAGCCACATTCTCCCATTCTTCAGAGCAATACCAGCTAAAACTAAAATGGGATCTGCCCTTGAGATGATAGAAATTAAAAAGACTGATGATACCATTCATTTCCAAGAGCATGGAACAGCCTGAAAGTGCATGCAGTTGGCATCAGCAATTACGTGCTTGTAAATGTGAACTAAAATTGAGCAAACTCTATGACCCAGCAACTGTATTCCTGGGCATGTATCCAACAAAAATGCCCAAATCTGCGCTGAAAATATATAATAGCATCATCCTTACTGCCAGAAGCCAAACAATTCAGGCATCCATCAACAGTGAATCTGATATTTTCAAATAATGGACTGCTATATGACAATGAGCACAGACTCCTGGGACGAACAGCGCAGAACAATGTACCAATTACAGCACTGAGAGAAGCAATGCAGAAACAATGTTATTTGCTTTTTAAGATTTACGCTTGTTTTAACTGATAAGTAAAAAATGCTATCTGTTTGGGAGTACCATGTGCTGTTTTGAAACATGTATATACTGTATAATGCTTAAGTTAAAAATAGTTTCTCAAATATTTTATGTCTCCATAGTGAACAGGTTCAAATTTCTTTCTAGCTTTTTAAAGATTTGTTTAAAAAATTATTTCCTCTGTGTGTGTGTGTGTATGTGTGTGTTGTCTTTCTGTGTGCTTCTATACATGTGTGCAGATCCCCAAAGAGTCCAAAAGAGGGCATCAGATTCCTTGGATGTTACAGGAAGTTGTGAGGGTCCCATATGGGTGCTGGGAACCAAACTCAGGCCCTCTGGCAAAGCAGCAAGTGCTCTTAACTTCTGACTCATCCCTCCAGCCCTTAGTTCTGTGAAATACAAATTTCATTGTCATTATGTGTAGTTTCTCTTTGAGTAATATAGTAACTTTATTAATATTGATGTTCTATCCCTGCATGGAAGACGTGTTTCCATTTGTGTGTGTTTGCATCCTGAGTTCAGTCTTTTCTACATTTCATTTTAAACATATTTCACCACTCTGGTCACACTGGCCCTATGTACTGTGTGCTCACTGTAAATGGCATTATCTCCTTGCTTTCTTTGCACATATTATTCTATTGGTATTTAGCAGCACTATTACTTTGTATGTTAATTTTGTATCCTGAAAACACTAAACTTATTCTAATTAGTATTAACTCAAAAGGGGGTTTTGTAAAATCCTTAGGCTTCCTGTTTTATAAGACCGTGTTGGATAGGCTCCTGGAAAGAAATGGGGTGACTCTAGAGGAGACTCCTAGTAATAGGAATCATGGAGACTGAAGAGGCCACTTCCTAGCCAGAAAGGACTCCTAGCAGAGGGACGGCAACACCAGCCCACCACCAAAGACTTTGACCCAAAATTTGCCCTGCCTACAAGGTGTGCAGGGATAAAGACAGAGCAGAGACTGAGGGAATGTCCACCCAGTGCCTGGCCCAACCTGAGAGTGCCAACCCCTAACACTAGTAATAATACTCTGCTGTGCTCGCAGACAGGAGCCTAGCACAGCTGTCCTCTGAGAGGCTCCACCCAGCAGGGGATCAGAACACATGTTGAGACTCACAGGCAAACATTAGGCACAGTCTGGGGAGTCACATAGAAGAGTGAGAGAGGGAGGGGAGGATAGAAGGACAGTGAGAGAGGGGAGGATAGTTCTTGTAAGGGACAAGAACTCCACAGGCCCAACAGAGCCAAATAACCTGGGCCTAGCTTGTAGATACTGAAACATCAACCAAGGACCACTCACGGACTGGACCTAGGTACCACACAAATATAGCTGATGGGCAGCTTAGTCTTCATGCGTGTCCACAAGGAAGGCGAGCAAGGGCTGTCTCTGACATGGACTCTGTTGTCTGCCTTTCCAACACCTCCCCTTGCTACCTTGTGACAGCACAGTGGAAGATGAGCTCAGTCCTGACGCGACTTGGTGTGGTAGGGTGGGTTGTTGGTGGTGGTGGTGTGCCCCCCTTAGAGTAGGGGAAGAGGGAGGGAGGGTGAGACCAGGAGGAGAGAAGGGAGGGCCTACGATGGGGATGTAAAGGGAACTTGAATTCTTTTTTAATAAAATGGAGAGACATAATACAATGGAAGAAACTGAAATAAGGGGGGGAAATGTGTGTAACACTGTGACCCAGCTGGTGGCTACCATTAAATGATATAGATTTAATAAAGAGAAAAGTTCACAGGAAAAGAAAAAGACCAAGTTAAGGGTTAGGGAGATGGCTGGCTCAGTTGGTGCAGTGCTTCCCACACAAGCACAAGGACCTGAGTTCAGTCTCCAGCACCCACATAAAAGGCCTGGAGTGTCCCAGCAGCCCAGCAATTGGGGAACAGACAAAAACGCTGACCAGCCAGACTAGCCAAATCAATGAGCTCTGGGTGCTGAGAGAGAGCCTGTCTCAAAATGTAAGATGCGCAGCTCCTGAGAAATGACACTTGAGGTTAACTACTGTGTATACACACACACCATACACACATACATACAACACACACCATATACAATTACCACATGCACGCACACACCACACACACACACA
>REGO01000075.1:2437225-2460515 GCA_010120015.1 Rhombomys opimus | reverse complement strand
ATCTACATTATAAAAAACAAAAATGAAAACCCTCGCTTGGCTTTGACAGCAACCCTGTTCTTCCTTCCTGAATTCCATCCAGCAGGCGGATCTTTATCCTCTGCTGTAGGACTGGTTGGTTTGTTTGTTTTTTTCTGTGGCTCCTTAAGTCCCAGATTGCACTATACAATACGATAAAGCACATTAGAGTCTTGGGGAAGCAGCTTAAAGGCAAAGCATTCTCCCAGCATGCAGGGGGCTCTAAAAGCATTATGCACGCAGCACCCGAACAGAAACAAGCAGCAGCAACAGCAGCAGCTGGGGCTGGGGCAGCTTCACTTGCACTGGCCCTTCTGGTGACTTCCAGGTATGTATTGTGGTACCGGGAGCACGGTTTTAGTTTTCTTTCTGCTGCTGTGGTAAAAACTCTGTAACCGAAAGCCACAATGGAGAAAAGGATTTATGTGGCTTGTACTTTCAGGTCACAGTTCATGACTGAAGGAGACCAGGGCGGAAGCTCCATCAGGAGCTTGAGTCAGAAGCCATGGAGGAACACTGCTTGCTGGTCGCTATCCGGCCCGTGTCTAGGTACCACTCTTCCACAGCCCAGAATGGACAAAGCAGTAACCACACACCTCTGGAGTTGTGGCTGTGGCTCATGTATTTGCACGCTTAGTATGCAGTTGATAAACTGTTTAGGAAGGATTAGGAGGTGTGGCCTTGGTGGAGGAGGGGTGTTGCCTGGGGGGTGGGTTGCTTTGAGGTTTCAAAAGCCCATGCTAGGCCCCACGTGTCCCTTTGCTTGCCGCCTGCAGATGAGGATGGAAAGCTCCCCAGCGCCATGCCTTTCTGCATGCCACCGTGCTCCCTGCTTCGATGCTAACGAGCTGACCCTCTGAAGCCATGAGCAAGCCCCAGTTAAACGCTTTCTTTCAGAAGAGGTGCCACGGTCATGGTGTCTCTCCACAGCAGTAAAACAATAGCTGAAAGAGTGGTGAGCTCTGGCCATGGAGACAGGAGTATCAGAAGCCCAAGGCTGACATGTGCTATATAGTGAGAGTTTGAGGTCTTCCAGGGACAAATGGGACCTTGTCCTAAAAAAACAAAATAAAAATAAATGCCTCCAGCTGCAGAAAGATTGTGACATCTAGAAATCTGGATCCATAAAACGAGTGGAAAGATTTGGGAAATGATTCCTCTGGGCTACACCAGCTTCTCTTTGGGGGTTTTGAAAGCTGAGAGGACAAGTCGGGACCATGACTGCATGTCCCAGTCTCTTATGGCCTGAAGGGCTTCTACTCTGAAATCTGTCATATGTAACAGATAGATTCCGCTTTGGGATCTATTCTGTAAAGTTACCGTTTTGGTTGGAGCCAGGGAGCTGTCATGATGTGTGGTGCATAAATCACCTGAAAATGTTATCTAGACAGAGGCTACTGCAGACTGACCTCCAACAGGCCTTGAAATGCTTGCGAAGAAAATGGTGACAAAGAGATGACCAGGAAAAGTTAGTCTGGGCACCAGAAAGTCCTTGGGAAATGCAAGAGGAGCAAAGAGTGAGGATTCCAGGGAGCATCACTGGTTTGTTGCTGAAGGGTTTGGGTACAGAAGGACCACGTGCTTCCACTACGCTAATCCATCAGCACTGGCAGTTGGGAATTGCTGCAGCCTTCTGCAGGCCACGGTTTTCTTCACCACCAGTCAGGGCTTGAGTGTGAAATGTCCCCCACAGGCTCCTGTGTTTGAATGACTGGTCCCAACAGGCAGCTTTATCTAGGAAAACTGGGATTCTTTAGGAGGTGGAATCTCCCTGGAGGCGGGGCTTGAGGCTTTACAGATGAACAGGAGGCTTTACACTTCCTGTTCACTCTCTGCTTCCTGCTTATGAGTACACAGTGGCCAACTAGCCTCCTGCCCTTGATGCCATGCTTTCCCTGACTACTGCTGTTTTCCACTATGATGGACTTTATCCCTTTGATGCTGTGAGCTCAAACACACCCTTTCTTCCTTAAGTTGCCTTTGTCAGGACATTTAATCACACAACAGGAAAATAAAAGCACCACTCCGTGTGGAAAAAAATTGTGCTTCACCAGCACTGGCACTTGTGAGAACTTCAAGTCTATACCGTGGAGCCTGAATCACTGTTTTAGCCTTCTTCCGAGCGCTACGGTAAAACACTAACCAAAAGCAACACGGGGAGGGCAGGATTTATTTACACACACTTCCAGGCACTGGCCATTGTTGAGAGATACGGGGGCAGGAACTCAGGCAGGAGCTTGAACAGAAGCTGTGGGGGAACACGGCTTGGTAGTCACCTCAGACCCATGCCCAGCGCCACCTGCCTAGGACTGGTGCTGCCCACAGTGGGCAGGGCCCCCCAACATCAGCGAACAACTAACATAATCCCTCACAGGAATGCCCACACACCATCTGATCTGGCTACGGCTTAATGAGATTCCATTTTTCAGATGATTCCAGGCTACGTCAGCTTGACCCTTAAGACTAACTAGGAACCTGCATGGCAGTACACGCCTGTAATCCCAGCACTTGGAAGGCAGAGGCAGGCAGGCACATTTCTCTACGTTCAAGGCCGGTCTACGGAGTGAGTCCAGGACAGCCAAGGCTACTCAGGAAAACCCTAACTCAGGAAAAAAAAAATACTAACTAGGATAAGCATGATGTAAAGTGGCCACCTTCCACAGAAAACTTCTTTTGGGAGTGAAAGATGGACATGTTGTGATTAAAATGAATGCAAAAGCTATCAGTTGCTAAATCATCTACAGAAGTGTAGCTGATAACTGCTGGCCGGCAGCATACGGTGCCATGGTGTCACTGTGCCCTGTGTGGGTGTGACATGCCTTGTCAGAAACTAAGTATAAGTTTAAAGATGCCTATTTGTGTCTGAACTTCACGTAATGTAAGACCGTGTTCTCGTCAGGAACATTTGATGCCATGACCAAGCTTGAGAACTAAGATTTGAAATCTTCAAATCCATTTGCAGGGTTGGTGAAGGTTACCAAAATACAGACTGAAGATTTTTCTGTTTGGAAAAAATGTCACTTAAAGTAGAGAACCATGTTTGGGGAAACTATATGAACATTCTTGTATTAAATGAAATTAAAGGCAGAGAGGGAGTACCCATTTTGGCATTGCGGGTAAAATGAAAATAACAGCTAAGGGCTTTAAGTCCATTTATTGCAAATCCTTACCATAGAAACAGGGCTTACAAGGGCCATTGCGATCTATAGTATAGATACGGAAGAATGTTTACAAATGTGAAATATGGTGAAAAACATGCAGATAGACTTTAGAGTCGCATTTTTGTTTTGAAAAAATACCAAGAATATATTGATGTATGTTCATTATTATAGTATCAAATAATAATTATGGCTGATAATCTGTGAATAGCACCAACTTAAGCAAAATTATAACATATTTTTCAAAAGCAGAAGACAAGGACTAAAGAAATAGAAAGATGGATAAAATCCTTAATAAAAACTGCAAATTTTGTGAAAAATGACATAAATTTAATCACTTTCTATTAAAATGGTAATTGAAATTTAATTCAATTTATTTATTTTTGGAATAAATTTGTTTTATTTTATGTGCATGAATGTTTTGCCTGCATATATGTGTGAGCACCATATGTATGCAGTGCCCATATAGGCCAAAAGAGGGCATCACATTCCCGTGAAACTGGGGTTGCGAGCCACTGTATGGATCCTGGGAACCAAGCAAGCCCGGGTCCCCTGCCAAAGCAGGAAGTAGTCTTAATTACTGAACCATCTCTCTAGCCACTGGAACGTTTTAATTGAGTAAAAACATTTAACTGACGTCACTAAGAAAAGCGTGCCATGACAACGTGGCGAACTCCAGGAGATGTCTGTGTTCTGCATAGGCGGGCCTCTCCATGGGTGTTAGAATCTGCATTCTACGTTAGTCAGCGTGAGCAATGAAACAGCACAACTCCAAATTCCGCTACCTCAGTGCAATGAGAGTTGACTTCTGGCTCATGCTTCCTGTCTGTAATGACTTTGTAGGGACTGTGCCACACAGTCACCTGGGAATTCAATGGGATCCAGACCTGTTGCCTTACAGGAATCTCTTCTGGAACATGGGGACACACAAACAAAGAGAACACAGGGAACAATCCCTCCCTTCCTCCGTCCTCTCCCCCTTTTTTCTATATTTTAGAATGGACATGGGACAGTAATGTCTGTTTACAATCCATTGGCCTCAAGTATTCACATTCTCTGCCTGATTGCAAGGGAAGAGCTAGCTGGAAAAGCAAGGAACTGTATGAAAACATGTACATACTAATTATTAGATATATGTGTATATATGATGAATGTAAATATGATATATGTGGCAGTGCTATCAGAATATACAGTAGATCAATTAGGATGACTAATAAATATAAATATTAAGCTATATATATATATATACATATATATATAAATATATAAAATGTTTGATATTTTAACCTGGGTTTACAAGGATCAAGAGTGACCACCTCATTCACTAAAAGGATGAGTGGAGCTGTCAAAACTCACTGACCACATGAAAAAAAAAGTTAACTCCTTTCACTTACTTTTGTGTGTTCCGTTTGTTTCCAAAACACTTCTTTTACATTGAATAAGATGCTTCAAATCAGACACAATGCTTTTCAGTTTAATATATGTGTATTTATATAACGTGTTTAAGAAATTGTCTTATATGTATATTTTAAATTTTTATGTATTTATTTTATGTGTGGGGGTATTTTGCCTGCATGGGTGTCTATGCACAGTGTACTCTCGGAGGCCACAAGGGGGCACTGGATCCTGTGGGACTGGAGTTACAGATGGTTGTGAGCTGCCTGGAAATCTAACCTGCGTCCTCTGTGAAGTGTAGCCAGCGCTGTAGCCACTGAGCCGTCTCCCCAACTCTCTATTTCACATTTTAATTATTTATTTATTACAATTTATTCACTTTGTATCCCAACTGTAGCCTCCTCCATTATCTTCTCCCAATTCTGCTCTCCCTCCCTCTCCTCCCCCTATGCCCCTCTCCAAGTCCACTGACAGGGGAGGTTCTCCTCCTCTTCCATCTGACCCTAGCCTATCAGGTCTCATCAGGACTGACTGCGTTAGCATGGTCCCCCATGCCTGATGCCCTCTCTGCTTAGCTCCACCCACCCACTAGTCCCCTTCACCATTTTGACAGTTTTTATTCTAATTTCATGTCATTTACTTTATTTAAAAAGGTATGTTAATGATCTCATTCACATTTGATAATACAAAATAAAATCTAAAGATGAACTTATAACCTTAAAGCAAAAATGAAATTAAAAACTGGCAAGAAAATCCAGGAGACTATGGAAATACTTAAGATTCGGGGGACCTTTTCAAATCAAAACTGAAAAGCCCACACATTGTTTATGCAAATATGACCACATAAAATTGTTGAGGTTTTATGACCACATATAAATTTAGAAGAAAAAAAATATTATTCAAAAAATTTCAAATATTTCTGAAAGCCAAAGTGTTTGTATCTAAAATACAAAGAGAATTTAGGAAAAATGAGTAGTTGGCTAGAGACAAGGCTTAGCATTTAAGAGCACTGCCTGCTCTTCCAAAGGACCCAGGTTCAATTCCCAACACCCACTTTGTAGCTCACAACCATTTGTAACTCAAGTTCCAGGAGATGCAATGCCTTCTTTTGGGCACCAGGCCAACACACACACACACACACACACACACACACACACACACACAATATTTTTTTTTTAAACTGTACAAGTTACATCAATGAGACAAAGCCAGGGCACATGAGTAGAGAGGCATAGAAGAGAATATCCAAACAGCCAAAAGCTCTAGTATCTGGCAAAATGTTTTTTTGTTTTTTTTTGTTTTTTTGTTTTTTTTTTTTAAGTACTGTTATAACCACCAAAACAGGCATTTAAAAAACTGAAACAACCTTTCAGACCTAGTCCTGGGGGCTGGAGAGGTGGCTCGAGGGTTAAGCGCGCACACTGCCCTTGAAGAATACCTAAGTTCAGTCCCCAGGAGGGCACCCCAGAGGGCTCACAAACACCTGTGACTCCACCTCCAGAGGATCTGGTCCCCTGTTCTGGCCTCTGCAGGCATCGTTACTCACATGCACAGATCCACCAATACACACATCGTATCAGATCTTCATGTGCATAAACATCATGCTCTATAAATACGAACATAAGTATTTTGCCCTAATTGTGTCACTATCACCGGTGTTACGCATTGCCCGGAAATTCCAATTAGAACTGATCACACAGAAAAGAATCTGGGGATATTGCTCCATGCGGGAGCGCTTGCCTAACTCATGGGAGAGCCTGGGTTCAAGCTCTTGAACTGTAGATAGGCAGGAAGGAAAGACAAGTGGAAGACTGAGAGGAGACATCATAGCCTTGGGCTTTGGAGGCCTGCATAATAAGTGTTTATTATAGCCTTGTCTTTGATAAGGTTTGATTTTAAATGTGCATGTGGGTGGGGCACAGAAGAGGCACTGGCTCCCTGAAGCGGGAGTTAGAGTTGTGAGTTCCCTGGGCTGTGTGCTGGGAACTGAACCCTGGTCCTCAGTGTTCAGAACCTAGCCTTAACCGCCGAGTCATCCTGCAGACCTATAGCAGAGTCCTCAGTGGCAAAAACTCGAAGTGGATTCTCATGAAGAGAAAAATGAATTTGTAAGCTAGACTGCGCCTAGAGCATAAAAATAATACTTAGCCATTGGAAAGAATGGGTTAAAGTCACGCTCGCTGGTTTGGGAGTGTTTAGATAACGTTTCCGGTGAGGAAAATAGCACGAAGAGCACATTGGAAACCTGTTTGCGTTTACCAGCATGGGTGTTATGGGTTTGTGTTTCTGTCTGTCTACAGAAAGCCTGGACAAATAAGCAAGGATTTAGACTGCTTTGTTAACAGAATTTACTTTGTGGTGTGTGATTGTCTTGTGTGCCAAGGAAGAACAGTGAAATGGGAACAAAAGGAATCAGAGAATAAATCAGCTCAGGGGGAAATTGCACTATCAGGGGCGCAGTCCGAGTGTGCCCTGGAGGGTGCAGTCACCCAGGGTGGAGAAGCTGTTACTCAGAAAGAAGCCCCGGAGAACACCCCTGCCTGTTCACAGCATGCGTGGCGCCTCTGAGTTTCTGGATGAGGCTTCTTGTTGTTGATGTTCCACTAGTTGTGAGCTCAAAGTGAGTATGCTCGGCTTTTCCTGGGAGAGACGGTAACATGAGCAGTGGTGAGCGCCTCTGGGTTAAACTGTCAGTTCCAGCCAAGCGAGCCTCAGCAACGCAAGCTTGAAGCTCAGGGAGAGGACCTTAGGTCTCATTGACTGTTACCAAAGTGTCATGGGTCAGTTTACAAAGCCTCTGAAACATTCTTTTGTTTACCTCAGCCTCTCAGAGTCCAAGTTCACCCTTCAGGCTTCTCCCTGCATTTCCCGCCTTGGGCGAGGCTGCCTCTCTCTTCTGTGTGGCCTGAAATCATGCCTACTTTGTATAATCATTGCTTCTCTCTGCACTAGACTGTGAGGGCTTGCTTTCTCCACCCACCTCTGCTCCTCTCCCCTCTTCTTCTCCCTTCTATATCCCCAGCTCAGCAGTGAGAGACCTGAGGTGGGGAACACAAGCCCTTCCACCGCCTCTCCTCTCTCAATCCCAAACTCAGGACTGTTCTCTGAAAGGCATCCTAGCAGTTTGCTCTGGGGAAACTAGGGGTTTTAGCGTGCCTGGGAGGCACCTGGAAATAGGAAACTCGGCCCCTTTAAGCGCAGAAATCTCAACCTCAAACAAAACCAGAGTTTAGTAGCTCCTTCCCTCCTGTCGCCGAGGAACTGATATTAGCCCTGCTGAAGCCTGAGCAATAAACTACACAGCCTCAAAACACCTCTTTTGCGACACAGTGCCCGGGCTTGCTAGAGCAGTGCGTAAAAGCACCTCTCCCTGGTGGCAGGAGGGACGCAACCCAGAGCAAGGGACGGAGCTTCCCACCCCTGCAAGCCTCACACAGCTCCCGGAATGACGGCGGCGGGGGAGGGGGCCCGCTGAGGGGCAGCCGGGATCCCCTGGCACCTCGCCAAGGGCGATCTGCCAGGAGCACGCTCCCGAGCTCTCCCCATCTCGGCGCCGTCCAAAGGGCTGATGTTGCGGGGAAGGCTCGCCTTCTGCTGGCTCTCCAACCACCAGCTTAGCTTGAAACGGCTCTGGATGCCAGGCAGGATGGGGAGGACAGACAGGCAGAAACTTGCCTTTCAGTTCGGGTGCAGAACTGGAAAGGAGGACCTGGTGGAAGCCGGACAGGCGCAGAGAAAGGCTGCCAGGTTGGATGCGAGCGAGTCCGCAAAGAGTGCTGGCCAAGAGCCTAGGATTGTCAGTCCCGGTGACAGACTAGCAGCTTTGCAGAGAGGCTCGCAAAATCCCCAGTGTCTGCAGCTGAGAGGGTAGAGCACAGGCTAGATGCTCCCAGAGAGGGACAAATTCACCAAAGTCAAAGGGGAAGGTACCCCGAAAGCTTGGACCCCATCATTGCTTTGGGGGCTGGGGAGCGAGGGAGGGGCATCAGTCCGCCAGGGAACACAACTTGGTGTCTGGAGGATGTCCTTAACACAAGGAAAGTTGTCTTCCGACTTGTGAGGCAGAGTGTGGTCACCTGGCACTCCTTGGTAGCAACTGGAGCTCGGCGGTACCCTGCCCCCACACTCGCCGAACTCCCACAGAGACAGCGTCTCTGTAGAGGTTGTTTCCGGGCGCCTCCGCTGAGCCTCAGAGAGTTAGCTGTCCTCCACTTGAGCTGTTTCCAAAATCCTTCCTTTCTGCTAGCATCCCTGGTAGAACCGTGATTCCAGCTGAGGACCCTATCTGGGTCCTTTCCTCCCAGGCCACCTTGTCGCCCCCTCGCGGAGTGCTGGGTTCCTCGGGCCTGCAGAACGCCCACAGCAGGTCACGAGCAGCAGAAGGCGTGGTGGCTGCGGTCGTGGAGCGACACAGCTGCCAACAGCTGGCGCAGCTGCTGTGCTGCGCTCTGGGACCAACCAGTACGCAGTCCAGGTACAGCCCTTCTCAGTGACGTCTCTGCAGCGGGTTATAAAAGCCTGGAGCGCAGCCTGCCAAGGTTCTGCTCACTCCTGAGCCCAGAAAGACCCCCACCAAGACCGAGAATTTGCCGGCAGCAGCAGGGCAGAAGGCTTGGAGCGAAGCAAAGAAGAGGGGAACTCACCAGCTGGATGAGGACCCCAGAATCCGCCCGGAAGACCAGAACTTTTGCAAGCCGTCTTCCTTCCCCTTCAAGCCCCCCAGGCAGCCGCCAGCGCTGCCTTTCCCGCCGCACGCATCTCAGTGGGAGTTGCTGGCGGCAGCAGGTGCAGAAAGGCGGGGTTGTCTAGCCATCTGCAACTGTGTGGAGCGCAACTGCTTATCCGCAAACAAGAGCCTCGCTTGAGAGTGGAGGAATTTAGAGCGACCGGGGCCGGGAAAGGAGCAGACACAGGAGAAACATTGCTCCTGTAAGTAAGCCTGCTGCTTGCAGGGACTGAGTTCTGCCCAGGAAACTTCCCACCTCCTGTGTGGCAGGACCTCCGTAAGCCTTGCCTCAGGCATCTGCAACAAGGTCCTGCAGCGAAGAGGGGTGCTTGCAGGGTGTGTGTGTGTGGCGGGGCACACACCTGCTTAGAAGCCAGAGCTTTGCTGCCTTGTCCCAAAATGGACAACGTCCTTCCTGGGGACTCGGACCTCTTCCCCAACATCTCCACCAACGCTTCTGAGTCCAACCAATTCCTACAGCCTGCCTGGCAAATTGTCCTTTGGGCTGCTGCCTACACGGTCATCGTGGTGACCTCCGTGGTGGGCAATGTGGTGGTGATGTGGATCATTTTGGCCCACAAGAGAATGAGGACAGTGACCAACTATTTCCTGGTGAACCTGGCCTTTGCTGAGGCCTCCATGGCTGCGTTCAATACGGTGGTGAATTTCACCTACGCAGTCCACAACGAGTGGTACTACGGCCTCTTCTACTGCAAGTTTCACAACTTCTTCCCCATTGCTGCGGTCTTCGCCAGCATCTACTCCATGACAGCAGTGGCCTTCGACAGGTGAGTCTGTGAAATCACGAGAGTGCCCCGAGCAGAGCATTGGGACCTTGCTAAGGAGGAGTGACCCAGAGTGTGACAGGAGAACTAGACAGTGCCTCTGTTACCTTGGCTCTGACTGGCTGCCTGCTGGGACCCGCGGATCTTAGGAACGCGCCTCTCTTTCTCATCCATTCTTCACTAGCCTCAGTTCAATACTTCTGTTCCCTTCACTTAGCTTCCCTTTCTACATCCGGCCACTGATCTCTGGGTCTCTTTACTCCTGTCTTACTCTTCCCGGTGCATTCTTTCTCTCCTTTGACCTTAGTGCCTGAATGGAAGGTATCAAGGGCTTGGCCAAGAGCCTTTGGGAACCCTTCTAGATCTGTTACTCTTGTTTGCACTCTATTATGGCTTTGAGGTTTTTTTGTTTTGTTCTCTCTCTCTCTCTCTCTCTCTCTCTCTCTCTCCGTATGTTTGATATTGTGGCATTTCTGTTCCATACATGCATTCTTTTTTAATTTTTTATTTAAATTTTATTAATTACACTTTATTCACTTTGTATCCCCCCCATAAGCCCCTCCCTCCTCCCATCCCCATCCCACTCTCCCTCCCCCTTCTTCACGCATGCCCCTCCCCAAGTCCACTGATAGGGGAGGTCCTCCTTTCCTTCCTTCTGATCTTAGTCTATCAGATCTCATCAGGAGTGGCTGCATTGTCATCTTCTGTGGCCTGGTAAGGCTGCTCCCCCCTCAGGGGGAGGTGATCAAAGAGCAGGCGCAAACTCTCTGGGTTTTTTTTTCACCCTTTTCTGAAGATTCAAGAACTTTCCATTCCCACTTCAACTCTCTACTGTTACATGAGAGTGAAAACTGATTGACCGCAATCTTGAAACACTTCACATTCTCAGTTAGCATTTTGGTACTGCTAAGAGCCTCCTACTCAGGATGGAGACCAGGGTCCTTTCCAGGGCTTTCCCAGGCAGGGGTCCAGGAAGCTTGCCCAGGGGGATTCTAAATTTCTTTTCTACAAAAGGTCAATGTTTTTAGCCTGTGTATCCACAGAGCAATGTGCTTGTTAGAAATAATTGAGAACTAGTCTCCTCCAACCCTCAGATTAGAGTTTCAGAAGCTGATTGGAAATGCAAAGGTTGGCTCTTTCAAACACAGAGGCCGGCTGGCATTCTGGAATGAAAGGCTCTTCAGGTGTCATGAGGGGTAATTGGTGACTAGAACACAGATTTATTAGCATTGACTTTTCCCCGGGTGTCCTAGGTCTTTCGTGCATGGTTTCCATAGACGGGGCTACCCGTACTTACTGATGAAAAAGTGTGTTGAGCAGCTGTCATGTGGACTTTAAAGTGGGTTGTTTTGTCATTATTGTTGAGATTAATGAATGTGAGAAGCCTAAGGGAAGTATTGTGGAAGAGCATCAAGGGAAAAATATCCCAAATTACAACCACCTTTCATATAAAGGCCATATATAATTTGTAGCTAGGTGTCTGTGGTGAGTGAATGCTTTTAAAAACAAAAACAGAACAACAGCAGGCCTCTCTTCCCATCTTGACAGTGGCACACAACTGCTGTTTGTAAGTTCCGCCATGATGTGTCTTAGGCAAAACCTGTTGTGTGGATCTATTTGTACTTTAAATGCAGGATGTAAGCCAGTTCTTCGAGCTGCTAGTGAGAGGAGCTGAGTTACAAGCTTATCATTTGGACTGTGCCAGGACCTCTGATACCGATTTCACTGAAAATGAGCTGTGCCTGTGAACATTTCTGTGTTGACATGCTCTTTAACTCATGGAAGATCCCTTAAAAAAAATCACCCCCAGCATGATGTGCAGCAAGATAGATTAGTGAAAGGTGGCATTTCTGTTCCATGCATGCATGCTTTCTCATATTTGCATGAATTAGAGCTGAGGTGTTTTTTTGGGGGAGGGGGTCATGCAGCAGGGCCTTGCCTCAGCTTCAGGAAGACCTTCCAGTCTGTGTGAGCCTAAGTGCTAGGCAGCTAAAGGAACACCTGCAAACGCCCTCTCCCCCTGACCCGCACAGGGACCTGTTCCAGGACCCCATTTTTCCTAGGGAACTTAGAAGATTAAAATCAGAGATGGGGTCCTCACCCTGGATTGTCGCAGGGAGCCAGATTTCAGCGCCACTGTTGCTTGTCTTTATAAATTATGACAGGACCTAAATGCAGTGGGAAAACTGGCCAATGGCTCTGAGGGTCTCAGATGCCAGAACGCAGGAAAGGCCAGGCATGCGTTCTGTGCAGATGTGGCTCAGCCGTGCTAACAGGAGCATGCTCCAGGTTCCGCTTCAAAGTGGAATTAGGGGCAAGGACACATGCCCCAAGGACATAGTCCTGTTCTTGTCCAGCCTCACAGCACTCTGGGAACTCATCCCCCACCCACGGGTGCCTATTGTACTCAGGCCCATTCACTCTCCCCTAAGAAGCTGTAGAAAGGGCTAGTAAGCTGTCTCTGAGAGAATGATCACTCCTTCCTCCAACATGCAGTTACAAGAAATGCTTACAAGAAATGATAAATATTTTTATGTCCTTTGAATTATTAACAGACAACTTGTGAACCAAATCTTTAAAAATGACAGCATGATTTTTTTCTGGCTATAAAGTTAAACCTTATTTATTGCAGAAGATTTTGGAAGTATGAAGAGTATACACACACACACACACACACACACACACACACACAAAATCAAACTGTTACTCTCCCATCCTAAAATAACATCCGTTAACAGTTGAAATTCTCTTTTATGAATATTAAATACTGTATGGAGGTCACTTTCTGTGTGTCTGTAGCTTACGTTTTCCGTTGATATTAATAAGAAACATTAACAACTTAGCGTTTTTTAGGCAGAGGGCTCTAATTAAGCTCTGGGGGTCACATGAAAGAAAACATGAGCGTAGAAGGGAACGGAGAAGAGTCCTCAGAGAGGAAGGGTGGCGAAAAGGAAAGACGGGGCAAAAATTACTAATAGTCTCTACACAAACACAGAAAGCTACCAAACAATAACATATGATCTTAATGACTTCATGTCATCTCTTTGTGTAAATGTGTTATTACCTAACCCCTCCCCCACTGTTGTGTAGGTAAGCAATTCTAGATGTTTTTGTCATTTGTAATGCTCTTGTGAACATTTCTGTATCATAATTTTATCTTACATTTCTTAAGCTGGGAGAGCATTCCAGAAGTACAATTACCGGATCAAATGAACCGTCTGATAAAGAGCTATTTCTCTTTATTTTAAATGATTAGGAACTCTGGGCAGAGCCAGAGTGCATTGTTGTATCTGCTCATCTGAATCTCCCAGCACAGAACAGGAGGTTTGATAGCTCATCCGCCTGCTTATTGATTAGATCAATGAACTGAAAGTAAAATATCCCTAGAAGAACATTTGGAAAGAGACATAAAGTTGTAAAGAAAATATAAATAGTAAAGATCTCGTTCGTGATAGTTAAAAATCCTGCTCAAACCCTGCCATGCCTGCTTAAGTTACTCTTCTGTCTATGCTCTACACATCCACTTACACGTTAAAAGGTAAATTTTAGATAACCAAAATTATCAACAGGTGATTTTTTGGTTCTTAAGGTTGTCTTTTCCAAGGCTTCTGATTGTTACTGCTGTTGTTTGGCATTGTATCATGGGTACATTCCATGTCATAAAATATTGCAAAAAAAGATCTTTGGCATGTAGCTGCACAGGAGAACATGTATGTAGCATACACAGAGTCATGGGTTCAATCCCTAGAACCAAAAAGAAAGAAAAAAAAAAGGAACACTTAGTAGCTATGGTATACTATATGACAACAATCATTTCCCACTATCATGGTAACTTCGAAAATTAGCGTTCTAGACATAAACCTGTTTACACTTACTTATTGTATGTACAGGCATATGTGCATGCCATGGCACATGTATGGAGGTCAGAGGACGACCTGCAGGAGTCTGGCTCTCTCCTTCAGTCACATGGGTCCCAGAAATAAAACTCAGACTTGGCAGCACCTCCACCAGCCAAGCAGGCCCCTAGACAGAAATCTCTAAGAGTCTCTCTCTTTCTTTCCTGAGGAGAAATTACTTGAAGTAAGGTGGTTTGGTTAAACTACCTATCTAAAATTTGCCAAGCTTCTTTTTAGAACCAAAATATAAAAAGAGGAATAAAACTTCAATTGCAGATTGCTGCATTAATTTAATGTTTTCTGCAGTCATTCTGTAAATGGAAGTGGGTGTGGAAGGAGGGCCTCTCCTCCTGGAGAAATACCATTTTTAGAAAGATTTATTTTATTTTACTTCCTGTGTGTGGATATTTTGCCTGTATGCTTGTGTATCACGTGAGTACCTGGTAGCTACGGGGCTCAGAAGAGGGCCATGAGTCCCCTGGAACTGGAGTTATAGATTCTTGTGGAGACTCTGGGAACTTAACCCAGATCCTCTCTACAAGAGCAATAAGTGCTCTTAACCTCTGGGCCCTGCCTCCAGCACAAAATTTCTATTTTATGAAGGCAGTGCTTAGGTTTCTGAGCAAACAAAGGTAAATGAGTTCAGTTCTTTCTCCAGTTAAGCTTCAACAAGCCTAAGGAATTCTGCCTGTGTCACAATTCAGATTTAAACATTCTTTTTAGCTATAAATGGTACAAGTGTGTGTGTGTGTGTGTGTGTGTGTGTGTGTGTGTGTGTGTGTGTGTGTGTGATGTTTCCTGGCTTTCCAAAATGAGCGATGTTGAGAGGCGGTACCTCAGTTTACAGGCTTATGATGATGAGGACTTTATCAGGGGAATGTAAAGAGGAGGAAGGTGGATCCCAGAGCCTCAGCCAAACTGGGAATCAGCCAGAGACCCAGGCCACAGAGGCTATGAGCAGCAGTGGCTCCTCTTCCTAGAAGAGGCAAGTGTCATTTCAGTGAGACAAGAGGTGAGCATTGGTTGCTGCTCAGGCTAGTTCTGGACTGTTGCATTTTGAGTAAAACCAAAAATAGCATTGCCTCAATAGGGGTCAAAGGTGGAGACAAAAGAAAACGAGTGAATGAGCTCTCTGGGCAAGTAGAAGGAAAATCTAGAGGACATGCACAATAACGAAGTCTCTGCCCCCTGACCCCTGACTCCTGACCCCAGACATACATCCCAACTGTGAGCCAGCCACACCCACCTTCCAGGTCTCTAGTAGACCTTCAGTCTGCCCATTAATCTCGTCTTACTGGCTAGACCCAGGTGCTGTTGTCCACGTCAAGGCAGGCCTTCAATCGATTGTCCCCCTACCCAGAGCCATGACTCAGATTCCAGGACCTCTTGCACTGACTGAGATGGACCAGGAGATCCCTTGACCAGGAACCCACCACCATGGCCCAGTCTTTGCAAATCAGGAGCCTGTAATGTCAGTGTGGGAGTGAGTCAAATCTGAGTCTACATTAAGGCACTGAGGCCTCAGGACTTTTTCTTAAAATGCTCAGTGTCCACCTTCTTTCTGGAGCTGTCCCATTACACTCTGTCACAAGTTCTCCCAGCTTCTGGGAATCTCCAGGGTCACGATGGTCAAAGATGTTACTGGGTACTTTATGGTGTTGGCTGATTGCTTCCTATCTGGCAGAAATGTAGGCCACACTGGAAAATAGAGAGCTTTTCTCAATGTGAACGCTCATAGTAGAAACATAAGAAATATGTTGCCATTGTTCTATTGGTTTGGAAAATGCTAAGACGAGAATTGCAAAGAAGAAAGTTCTTCAGACTTAGATGTTTTGAGAGATGGTGTTGCTGAAGTGAAAATACCATAGCACTCAGGGGAAGATGATGCTTCTTAAGTCAGGAATTTTGTCTTCCGTTGAAGAATTTGTTCTCTGCATTGGGCAAGTAAGATTGACTTAGAGACAACCGCAGTGTAAGATGCTGGGCAATGTAGCTCATGAAGATTGTATGGGTAAATTCTATAAGCAGTGATGATGATAAGGAAGGCTGCAGAAGGTGGCTACAGCCTCCCAGAAAGGCGTTACTAATGTACATATTATATATTTATAAAGGTGTTATTCTAGATTAAAAAAAAAACATTGGGCTCAAATGTATCTGTGGGAGGATGACAGATAAAATGAATGAATAAATTTATGTTATTTAAATAAATTCATTTAAATGTGGGGTGGGGGAATAGAAGAGTCAGTAGGAAGACAATGATTCCGGTCTATCTGATGTGAAGACACATTGATTAGTTGTGAGGGCCTGATAATCAAGTTGTGAGATGGGTCAGAAAACGAGTCAGAGATCAAAACAGAGACTGAGGAGTTTTCTACACACAGAGGTGATGGCCATCTGGTTGAGTCAAATCAGAAAATGCCTCTTCTGCTTGGATATGCGTTTCCTGCGAAAGCCGCGAGAGTTGCAGGAATGCCCTACGAGGCACAAGGAGGAGAAAGAAGCAGATGAAGAGATAGACGTGACAAAGATTAAGAAAATCAATTAGAGTCAAGGACATCCAGAACACTAGGCTTCAAAGTTAGCAAGCACTGGTGACCTGCAAAGAGACAGCATCCACAGACCATGGATGGGGGTGGCGCCATGGGGAATGGATGAGTGCCTCCTCCGTTACCCGCTCATCATCAAGCATCTGCTCTGTGCCAGATGTTGAAGCACTAAGCCAGCTTTTGCCCTCAGATGTTGAGGCACTATGACCTTGATGTCTTTGCCCATGTTTACTTAGTCTTCAGGGATCAACAGAGATGCAAATATAGAATCCAGTGTTGACCGATGCCACAGTAGAGAAAGGGGGGTTGAAAACAAAGTAAAGGACTCCCTTGGCAATGTGGGAAAGGTTTACTGAAGAAGGGGAAGAGGGCTTCGGAGGAGTGGGCTGCCAAGAGAAGGATGTGTAGCTTTGTATTCTAATTAACTTCAAAGATGCTGGATTGGAAATGCTCATAATGATTTGGTATTTGTTACCTGGAAGGTAGGCATATTTCATGTCTACAAAATTGATAATGATGTCTTGTTTCTGATGCTTTCCAGTTCATGTCTCATCCAACCCTCCTTCTGCAAGTAGGATTCTTTGCCTACCTTGCTATAAAAAAATTAGACACAAAAATCTTTTATCATTGTCCGTTAACTCCCCACTCTCTCAGAGCCCGAAGACGTGGACATCGCTTCTATGTGCCTGTTCATGTGCCACACATGACTGCTCATGGCGGCCTTTTAATGATAGCTAAGGGAAGCTGCCCCCTAAGGCAGGGAAGGTAAGGCCTCTTCCAACACCGAAGAGGAAGTCAGATGCCCGTTCCCAATTTTCTACCTCCAAACAAGTTCAACCTCATATCCTTTCAAATAGGAGCACTGCCAGAATTTCAAATACAGCTTAACTGTTTCTTCTGTTTGTCTCATTGGTTCAGGTTGATTGACACGCCATTATAAACCCTTTCCTTGTTTGGAACTAAAATCTCCCTCTCTTTTAGGGTAGTTTCTCCTGGTCTAATGTCTCTTCCCTATGTCAACCCTTACAGTATGTATATGCCTCCTAGGCCTTCCTCAGCCTTAGTTCATTCGTGACTTTCATCTTTCTGTCTTCATTATTCTTATTTGCTGATGGGATCCTTAGAAGAAGGTTACCAGAGTGAAGCATCCATCTTACAGCATGGCCCTGTCTAATAGCATGTGCTGGAGGGCTCCCATCCTTAGCTCAGAACACGTGTTTTAGAAGCGGGTCCTTACCTGCTGGTGTAAATGCCATGTTGTTCCTGATTCCCACAGCCTTTCTCCAATAGCACGGTCTATGGTGTGCTAGTTTCTGGCACTCCTTCCCGCCCACTAGGCTGCAAGCTCCATGCAAACAAGGCTGCTCTATCTGCTTCCTGTTCCCAGCACCTACACAGTGCCTGGCACAGATAGCAATGCATTAAACTGTCTTCATTAAGGCCGGTTGACTGTGCCTCCCTCCCACACACTAGTAGATCTGAAAACCAAGCTCAATGTATGAGACAACTCCTAAACCGTGTGAAATGTTCTTTGTTGAAACAAGAGAAAGGCGATGCTAAGTCCCTGCTGTCTAGAGCTGTCTGGCGACACAGAACACTTCCCCAAGGGCTCTCTATCCTTCTAGAACACGTACAAGTCCTAGTTTACAGCCATCTTTTCCTCACGCCACTTGGAAATCCCCAAGGGGTCCTCATCCATTCTCTGATGACCTCAACACATACCTTTACCCCAAGAGAACACCTGTTAGTTGGAAGATGTGTTGGTCATTGTCCCCACACCTCTCTACGCATGCTGGGAATGCATAGGCAATTATCTTCCCTAGCCTGTCAGCAAATCTGTGGGTTTTTTCTACAACTCCACTTTTCTCATCATCTGTGAGTCGACATCTACCGAAACCTACCCTCCAGCCCTCTAAGACCTGCCCACAGCAGCTAAGTGCCTTTAGTCCCCGGCTGCTGATATGGCTTGTGCTGTGCTCAGTGGGAGTGTCTACCTAAACGCACTCAGACACGGGAAAATTCCAGCACAGAGCGGCCGGGGAAACTATGAGATGGGAGACTGACTGACTGACCTCTTCATGCCCCACAAGAAAGGCTTCAATTGTATTTCAGAGGGAGGGAACAGCAGGAGAGCCTCTGGAGGAGGGACCCCGGAGAATGAAGAGGGATTTCAACTGTGGTCTTGAGGTCTCAGTCTTAACATGAGTTCACTGTAGCACATGAACTTTAAAAATTGTATGTATGGTGGGGGCTGGCTCAGTTGGTAAAGTGATTGCCTTGCTAGCATCAGGGCCTGGTTTGATTCTCAGAACCCACATTAAAAACACACACACACACAGCTGTGGTCAGTATGAAAGAGCTCAGGCAATGGGTTCCAGTATTGGTTCTACCACGCTCCAGCTGTGCAAACAATACTTGATTCAGCTGAACTTTCATGTCCAATAAAATAGATTCAATAAATCTAACCCTGGGCTAGAGAGATTAACCAGTTAAAAGTGTTCACTGCTCTTCCAGAAGACCAGAGCTCAGTTCCCAATAACCATGTCTAGTGGCTCACAATAGCCCGGAATTTCAGCTTCAGGAAATCTGACACCCTCTTCTGGCCTCCATGGGCATGGCGCTCATGTGTACAAACCCGTACACAGGTGTGCACATACACAGAAATAACAAAATAATAAAAATAAATCTTAAAAAGGCCTACCCTCATGGGGTATTGTCATAAAGAGAGAGTAAACGTTACAAAAATGTCTCAGATCATTGACACCCAGTAAGACCCCATTAGTGATAATTAGCATCATGATCTCTAATAAACCCTGACTTATCCTGTATCCATTAGACATCCTCACTTCTGTCTCGGCCTCGTCTCAGTTTCTTCCACATCAGGCATAATAACACCAAGGTGAAGCATCTTTTCTCTATGAGATTACATTTAAGATCATCTTGATTGAGCCACCCATATCTGGCTAAATGCTTTTCATCACCACTGCCACCCGTGGAGACGCACACACTCCGATCCACTGGAAGTCCATCATTTACATAATTACCGCTCATGCTGCAGAGAAACTAAAAGCTTTCTTCCCATACGATGCATTAACCGAGCATGCCCAACCTTTTGGCACTGTAAAATGGCATTGTTCTCTGCCAGGTTTATGTTTAAGAACCACCAAATTGAGGGTTTTTTTTAAACCATAAGGTTTAAAGTATGTTAACAATCTTGTGTTGGGCCGTGGTCTCACGAAGCCTGGGGGCTGCAGGTTGAACACGCCTTCTCCCAGTCCTCAGGGTCCCCAGCAGCCGCATCTCAGGGAGAACGCACTCTCTTCCTTGCATGCACGCTTGCCATCAACATCTAAGTCATCAAAACTAGTGTTCGCCTGGCACTTAGCACATTCTGCAAACCAGGAAATGGCCCGGACGCAGTTCCTGTGTGAGCGTCAAGCATCCCTTTCTCTTGACCTTTGACAGTAAGCTCTCCACAAGAGGCAGGCCCCACCTCTAAGTGTCTCAACACTACTGCCAAACTAATCAAGGAATTTTACATATTTTCGCTTACTCACAGCCCTTTCAAATTTAGCAAATCAAAATGCAGTCTTTAAAATCTAAGCACCACTTATAAACTCGACTAATTAAGTTCTTCCTAAACATTCCAAACTATAATCACAAATTTAATACATCTGGCTTTTCTTAAAACCACCAGTTCCGAGAGCGGACATGGGGTAAGAGGATCAATCCTCGTTTAGAAAGACAGATGGGATGTGCATTGAACGCATGACAGGGGTCTACTGAGCGCATCTGAAAGCCTCTAACTAGCAGTGTTTTCAAAGCAAGGACTCATGACCAAACCTTTGGCAGAGTACAGGGAATCATAAGAAAGAAGAGGAGTTAGTCTGATGGGGAAAGGATAGGAGCTCCACAAAGACCAAATATATCTGGGCATAGGGTCTTTTCTGAAACTGACATTCAACCAAGGACCATGTATGGATATAACCTAGAACCTCTGCTAAGATGTAGCCTGTGGTAGCTCAGTAACCAATTGGTTTCCCAAAGTGAGGGGAACAAGGACTATTTCTAACAGGAACTCAATGAAGATACCTGATAAAACAGGATCAGATGAATGGGGGGAGGTCCCCCCCATCAGTGGACTTGGAAAGGGGCACAGTAGTGATGAGGGAGGGAGGGACTGGGAGGGAACGAGGGTTCGGGGCACGGCTGGGATACAGAATTAATAAAATGTAACTGATAAAAAATATATATATATAAAAAAAAAACACCAGTTCCCTAATAGGAGAACTTATATGCAGTTGGAACAAAATTTGTCTCGGGAATTAGCACAGGTCCTAAAAGCTGAATACCTCCATACTCCCCAAGACAGCACTCCAACTGTCCAGTAACTAATCCTACAAATTTAGTGAACATTTATCTAAATATCAAATACAAAATGCAGTCACTAAGTCTCCTGAACATGGCAATTAAAAAATTACAAATCTAATAAAATGCTCCACTGTGTCAGGTTCCTATTTCTACAAATTCAAAGAAACTTGAACACAGAGCAACCTACAGACACCATAAAACTCACTTCCCTACACACCCTGCTTACAAAACATTGCTCTTTCTTTGCTGTTTCCTTTGTGTGTTTCTCTGTGAGCATGTGCTCGTGTAGACACTAGATGTGTCTTATTAAGTTGTTGCCTGGCTTACCTTTTTTTGAGGCAGGGCATCTCCTTGAACCTGGAGCTCATCAAAAGCAGCTAGGCTGGCTTGCCAATGAACTCCAGAGATCCGCTCCCCCTGGGCTGAGATTTCCCATGCACCGCCATGCCTAGTTTTGTATGTGGGCATCTTAACTCAGGTCATTACATTTGCCAAGCAAGCCCTTTACCAACCGAACCACCTCCACGTCCCTCTGTCTCATTTATCTAATGCCTTCCCAACTTCCCAAGTTCTCCAAGCAGCAGTGGCAAGATCATTCTCTGCAGGAGGTCCTGCGGTCCTGAAATCAGGGGTTGAGTCAGAGGTGAGCCTCTGAGGGTTCTTCGCGGGGGTCGTCCCCGAAGGTGTACCTCAGATCTGAGCCCCTCTGGCAGCAGAGATCTGCCTAGCCACTGTCCATGAAGTCTTTCCACACTTTCCTGCTGCGATTATTTTGAATTCTGTAAAAACAATGTCCTCGATTCCCTTGGCTTCCTTCAAGCTTAACTGCTTCCCAGTTTGACCTAGCATCTTACCGTCTAACTTAGAAGAATGGGACCGTGTGAAGCCTCACTCCAACCACTTCTAATTCCTCTCCTTCCCTCACTCCTTCTCTTATTTTACCTTTTGGGGATCAATACTCCTCTGTTGTCAGTAAAATCACATTACACACAGAAGAGGGTTTTGTGCTGGCTCCCAAATCTGGGGTTCCAAGTCGGGGGACTGCATCTGCTGATAAGCTTCTTGCCAGCAGAGGCCAGAAGAAGCGCAAGGTGGATCATGGACAGAAGTGATAGAATAATGTGTGTGTGTGTGTGTGTGTGTGTGTGTCTGTGTGTGTGTGTGTGTGTGAAGGATATATATGTGTATATACATACATACATACACAATATATGTATACGTATATGCATATATACATATATGTGTAAAGGGGATTTATTAGAGTGGTTTACAGGCTGTGGGTCCAATTAGCTCAACAATCACTATCAACAAATGTAAAGTCCAAAAATCTAGAAGTTGTTCAGTCCATGAGGCTGGATGTCTTATCTGGTCTTCAGTGTACACAGAAATCCTGAAGAAGTAGGTTCTAATGCCAATGAAGGAATGGACTTGCCAGCAAAGCAAAGGCAAGCTTCCTTCTTCCATGACCTTAAGATAGACAAATATGGGCCAGCAAAGGGTGTGGCCCATAATTAAGGTGGATCTTTCAACCTCAAAAGACGAAGATTTAGTGTGATTTTCCCACTTCAAATGATTTAATTACAAGAAATTCCCATATAAGTATATCCAGCCATTCCAGTTTTAATTAATTCCAGATGTAGTCAGGTTGAAAAGCAAGAATAACCATCACACACACACACACACACACCTTTCTCTTCCTTCCCTCGCTCCTTATCTTATCTTACCTTATGGGGATCAGTGTGTGTGTGTGTGTGTGTGTGTGTGTGTGTGTGTGTGTGTAATTTCAACCAGAGCTGAACTTTGGGAGTTATGGTATACCCCTCCAAAAAAAATCTCATAGACAGGGTTGTCTACTTGTAATCCCAGAACTGAGGAGGCAGAGTCAGGCAGATCCCTGGGGCTCACTAGCCAGTCATGGCAGGCTACTTGGCCAACTCCAGGCAAACGAGAGACCCTGTCCCAAATATCAAGGTGGATGGCATCTGAGGAAGAGGAGCCCAGCTTGTCCCCTATCATCTCGGCACACATACCTACACCGTACACTTGCGTGAACACGCAAACCCACTTGAACAAACATGCACGCCTCAGCAGCATCGCCACGAACACATGTGCCTCTGACGTAGAAGCACAGCAGCACGCTTTCCTCTTGAGAAAAGCCTTCAATGACAGATTTCCTTTCTGGAACCTGGAAACTACTAGATCACGTGGCATTCTTTCATCAGATCAACAAGTTGAAGATTTCCTATAACTCTAGGAATACTGGGATCCCTCCTCTTTCCCTTTTTCTCACTACCTTAGATTTTAGACAAATTATGTGTGTGTGTGTGCGTGTGTGTGTGTGTGTGTGTGCGTGCGTGTGTGTGTGTGTGTACGTGCGTGCGTGTGTGTGTGTGTG
>REGO01000075.1:2425775-2437170 GCA_010120015.1 Rhombomys opimus | reverse complement strand
TGTGTGTGTGTGTGTGTGTGTGTGCGTGCATGTGTGTGTGTGTGTGTGCGTGTGTGTGGTGTTCAAACCCAGTGCTGTGTGTCCTCCTTTGCCACCATAGCTCTATGAGCTAATGCAGGAGGCTACATAATGGTCAGGGCAGCCTCCCCTCCGCTGTTTATCACACACTATAACCAAGACACTATTCTTTAAAAGCCCAATACACACATTAGTAGAATCTGAGGAGATTGCAAGCGCAAACACCCACCTTGTATGATTTATTAACTATAGTATATATAACATAATGAATATATTCATATATGTACATACATGTAGCATATTTCATTATATTTTCTCAATATATATTGAACATATATACATAAACGTAATTGCACTGAGCTGGTGGCGTGTGTTTGTAATCTCAGCACTGGGGAGAGAGAGAGAGGCAGAGGGATCCCTGAGGCTCACTGCCCAGCCGTCCTAACAGGCCGCTGAAAACCTTGTCTCAAAAAGCAAGGTGGCTGTATCTGGAGAAAAGATACCCTGAGGTTAACTTCTGGCCTCCACACGCATACACACACGCACACACGCGCACACATACAGACATACCCACATACAGAAATTCACACACATGCATGCAGGTATGCTCACATATACATACAGTTTTAGAAGAAATTATGTTCTGTGGTTCTAGTTTCACCTTAGCGCCCAGTGTCCTCCTTGGCCACTCCACAGCTTCCTGAGCTCATGCTCGGAGGCCACAGAACAACCAGGGCAGCCTCCCCTCTGTTCTTCCTATCATAGACGATAACCGAGACACTGATACACATGTTAGTAGCACGGGAGGAGCCTGGGAACACAAAACACCCACCTTGTGTGATTTATTAATTTTGTTTGACTCTGGAGAAACGACCTCTTGATTAATATGTTTTCATAAGAGGATTTGTCTGACACTGAAATCCGTTAAACAAAAGTAAACCCTACTTAAATGCTCTTCTCAACAGTCCCAGGGAGCCAGAGGGAGCTAGAATCAAAACAGAGGCAGCCCTGACTGTGGCTGTAACCGCTTAGTGGAGAAACTGAACTGCTCAAAGATGCACCGAAAGGTAACACACAAAACCTCACAGGACAATCGTCTCTGGAGTCGTCATCTAAAATGGCTTCCCAAATACTTTTAATTCCCCCCCCCCCGGGGATGATGAGGACCCAGGAGCCAGTGACATCAGGGTCATCGTGGGACTTCAGTGACTGGGGAGGCATGAGCAGTCTGAAATGCTAGCAGAATGCAAGCAAGGCAGAGACCTCGCCCCCTGTCTTCCTGGAGGTTTCCTACCGCCTCAAGTCAGCTTTGAGATGCTCCCAAATCCTGCTTCACAAATCTGTGGTTCCAAATTACTGCTCCCTTCTCCCCACAGCTCCAGACTGATTTATCCAGTTGAACTGCGCCAAGAAACACACAGCTGTTAAGAGCATACCGAGGCAGGGCTCGCAGGGACTTTTTCTACTCTGAAGGTCTTATCTGTATTTCAAGGCAGGAATGCTCTCTCTCTCTCATTACCTACTCTTTGAGTGCTGGGAAATGCAGCTCTGAAGTACAGCAGCTTATCTGAGCTCGTTAAAGAGCTACCATAAGATGGCTGAATCCTCTTTGAAGCCACCCTTTACAAAATGGCAAGGGTCTGAAAGTCAGAAGCCAGGATTCAACTGGAGTGTCAGTAAAATTAGAACAGTCTTGTTTTTTCAGTGACCTGGTGTAACGGCTGTTTTTACTGGCAACCGGCCACACTAGTCAGCTGAGTAGGTAGTCTCACCTACAGAGTTGCCCAGATTGCCATAACAGATGTGGGGAGGCCCACCCCAAATGTGGATGGTACCTTCATGCAGCAGCTCAGATGAAACCTGTCAAAAGCAGCATCATTCAAATTTTGGTTGCTTGGCTTCCTTCCCGCCACTGAGCTAGTTTGCCCTGTTGATGCTGCTGATTCCTTTGCTGATATTAGAACTGGTGTTTCCAGGCTTCCATCGCTGATGAAAGTCCAGGAAACTCTCGGGTCGGCGGTGCCTGATGGGGACTGCTAAAGCACGCAGCCTCATGGACTGGGCAGCTTCTGCAACGCCTGCCTGCTGGTCATGAGACAGCCAGCGTGGCACTATTCTGACTGCCGAGGCACAAGCACTGCTCTCAGCCTCTAAGGCATGAGACAGCTGTTGTTCCTTTTCAACATAAGCTGACTCAATAAATTCTATTCTTGCATACATTCATCCTATGGGCTCTGAACCTCTAGAAAACCCTGACCAATCCACCCTGAGAATCTCTGAGGAGATAGACAATCAACATAGTTAATCCTAGAGAGTAGACAGTATTCAGTATAGACAGTACTAGAATCTGGATGATACAAAAATACCTGGAGCTAATTTCCCATGAAACAGTGCTATGTACAATGCCAAGGAGTAAACTGAGGGCCTGTTGCCATGAGCCCAGATTGCTACTAACAGGCTTCCTGTCGCTGTCAGAGTTGTCTCCATGCTGAGTTCCAAGGAATTCTGGATTTAAATATAAATGAGGTTGAAGGTTTTTTCCTCTTTGTACAGCTTTGTGAGTCTCTAACAATCACAGTCATGTTTTTCTAATCTGGAGGAATGTTATCATTAAGAAGAGACTTTAGGGCTGGAGACGTGGCTCAGCAGTTAAGAGCTCTTACTGCTCCTGCAGAGGACCTGGGATCTGTTCCCAATGTGCCTGTCTCAGTCAGCTCCCTCTTCTGGCCTCAACAGACACTGCACACAGGTATCACACATAAATACATGCAGGCAAACACTCATACACATAAAATAAATTTTAAAGAGGCAGACAGGCAGAAACGGCAGGGAGAGGTGTGTATGAGAGAAAGACAGAGAGGCACTTTGGACCACAGTTCCAAACAGCTTCCAGTGGGTTGGGATTAAGATGATAAGTTCAGTCCTGCTGAGAGAGCCAGAGTTAATTCTTTAGCTCTGCAGCACCTTCATCAGCTGCAACTACACCCTGGGGTGAGGCCAATTTGCCAAGACCTCGACTTTCTGCCAGGGTTTGTCTTTTCCCCTTCTCTCTCCTCATCTTCCCTTTTTCTGTGTCTTTTCTCTCTTGCATCCCTCCCTGAATAAAACATTCCCGTTCTCCTAGCTCTTCCTCTGCATTGTGAAAATAGCACAGATTCAATAAATGTCAAAGACTGAAAAACAGAGATATGTAGCAGGTGAAAAAAACAACCAAAAGCTGTTATGTACAAAACATTTACACAGCAACATAAAAAATCAAATTACTAGTGTTCTCATTAAGCAAATGAGCCCATAACAATGCTGAAAGATTCTTGGAGGCTGTTCATTATTGAGGTATGAACATAAGCTACTTTTTTCTAAGAAAAAAAATTAGCTTACTTTTTAACATCACCTGCAAAACTTCAAATTTCTTCCTGGCTTCACTCAATGTACCTGTTTTGAACCATAGAAATCACATATTTATTCAGAAGAATTGGCAGCTTGCCAAAATATAAAATGCAGAGAAACAGAAACAAATCAAATCTTGTCTAACTGTCCAAATGTTGCCATCACCAATCTTTAGAAATAATTTCTTTCCAAAGCCATTTTTCTACACACAGGATTGTTTGGAGACCTTGCCTTAGTCAGTGTTCCATTACCAAAACAAAATGTCTGAGGAAACCAACTTAATAAGAGAAAAGGTTTGTTTTGATTCATGCTATCAGAGACACCAGTCACATGACCTCCTTGCCTTGAGCCTGTGGAGACACAGAACACAGCAGCAGGAGGACAATGTAGAGGAAGCCTGTAGTCATCAAGGCAGTGGGGGAGGGCACAGTCCTAATATGCCCTTCAGAGCACCAACCCAGTGAGCTCGCTTCCTCCCACTGGGCCCCATCTCTTGCAGCCCCCACCACCTCCCAGGAAGACTGGAGCACACTGTCAACATGGAGGCCTTTAGGAGACTTTCAGGATCCAAACTATAGCAGTCATTCAGCTGTATTGTTTAAGTTCAACATAATATATTAGTTACTGTTTTCGCTGTGATGAAATACCTGGCAAAAGCACTTAAGAAAAAGCCTCTTTCGGCTCATGGTTTGAAGGCACAGTCCATCATGGGAAGGAAGGCGTGACAGACAACAGGAGCATGAGGCAGTTGGTCACATTTTGTCCATAGTCAGAAAGCAGAGAGAGATAAATTCTAGTAACTAGCTCGTTTCATCTATTTTTTATTCAGTCACACATGTGCCCCAGTGCTGCCACCCTCATTGAGTATGGATTACCCTAATTCATTTAAACCTCTCTGGAAACACTCTCAAAGGCCTTTCCCAGAGGTGTGTCTCCTAGGTGACTCCAAATCCAATCAAGTTGACAAGGAAGATTAACCATAACATAAAATATCATAAGAAATATTTCACACAATCAGTATTCTTCTACAAGATTATGTTGATGTTTGAAAGATATCACCATTCAAACAATTTCTTACCCTTAAATTTAATAGTGTTTTTTGGTTCTTTACCACAATATGTAATTTGCTAATGTTTTTGCTGAACTTGCATGCATATATTACTATCAGAATAAATTCTTCCAAAAAAGGTCTGCTCAGAACACTGAACACTTACATTTTGTTCAACTAAAACAATCTTCAGGATATCTAAACAACTTAGCAACAACTTGAAGGAGATTATATGCAACACACATGAGTATTGTTTATTTTTTTATTCACAGGGTCTATTTTTTCCCAATTGTAAATACTAAAAATGTTGTTTAAGGGCTAGAGAGATGGTTCAGCTGCTAAGAGCAGTAGCTGCTCCTACAGAAAACCCAGGCTGAGTTTCCAGCACCCATTGGATGGCTAACTCCATTTCCAGGCAAAACATCCATACACGTGAAATCCACTTCTTATTAATAACATCTCTTTATAAATGTGTTATTCCTACATTACACGGCTGATTCCAAAGTCTTCCTTTAAAGGATGAATGTTTCTCTAAAAAAGATGAATGTTTCTCTCTTTTGTGTCATGCCTAGAACAACCTTTCTCACTACAAAAGTAAATAAATGTGCACAAATAATTTTATTCTATGGTTCCTTAGGTCTTCAGTTTTCTACCCATCAGTAGTTTAACTCATTTTGCTTATTTTCTAAAATGCTACAGAACTATTGAATGACAATGCCCATATTGATCTTTGTCTTACCTTGAATTTTGCTCATCTTTGGGTGATCTGTATTCTAATTATGCAAGCTGTTTTATTAACATGTACTAATTATGGGTGTTAATGGACTCCCGTGGGATGTTTTCATGCGTGTCAGTGACACAAAGCCATGCTCCTTCCATTCTCTCCTCTGCCCAGGCCCCAGTAACCAGGATTCTGCTTTCAAGTTAACTTCTTTTGGTTGTTGTTTTAGATGTGGATGAAAACATATAGTATGTACGCTTATATTTTTTCTATTTTATTTGGGTTCTTATATCTACCACCCTTCTCCACCCTAATTCCTCCCAACTCCCCAACATCACATAGGAGAGACAGAGGTTAGTAGGGAGAGGGGCTATTGATATCTTTTTAGACTACTTCCTGCTGATTAGGGCTGTTGGGTTCTTTGGGGCAAGTCCAATCTTCGTCTCATCCTCTCTTTTTTCTAGACCATGTGACAAACCAGCAACAGCAGCAGCAGGAACCAGCAATAGGAACAGCCCACACCCCCTCTCTTAGGGCTCTGGTCTCTTTATACCCTCTCTAGAGTCCCCAGAAGTAAACTATCTTCAACTTAGAATTATGCCCCTGCTAGAACATGCACAAGGCAAATAGTCTGCTGCTATAGACAGTCTAAAGCAGCCCCATATCCTACACATGGGATTACAACAAGAATGTTTGCATAATATAAATGGGTTTTTTTTAAGACACCAAAATTCTCACTACAATAGTGTGTTTATCTAGCCAAGTTTCACATGAACCATGAATTTATCCTTCCTAAAGACTCTGGGTTTGTTATTCAAATACCCCTGTTGAGAAGGGGAAGAAAAGGTCTAAAGGAGGAAATGGCGGGGAGGGTGACAACATATATGTCAGGAAAGCAGACAAAGTTAGGAGATTCTTATGGAGGGACAGCAAATAGAAAAAGAGACAGATGGAGGGGAGGTTAATGATATATATGTACAAAAATGCCACAGCACAGGCAAACCTATTTCTTTGTATGTTTACTAAAATTTTTAAAGTTTTAATGACATAAAATATCCCAACTGAAAAGTCCAACTGGAACTTTTGCTGACATGCAGTGGGCACGACACACGTGCCTGGAGAACACTGTTGGCACTTCGGGTGCTCTTCAAGGTGTGACTATGGTACAGCATCTATGTAGCCAAGGTTTCTTCACGTAGAGAGTTTATGTTTCCTTTAAAGGCTCAAATACACTCAGAATCTGGAGATAAGGCTCAATGGTCAAGAGCTCTGGCTGCTCTCGAAGATGATAGGAGTTGGGTTCCCAGAACCCAAATGGCAGCTCACAACCACCTGTAAGTCCAGTTCCAGGGCACTCAGTGCCCTCTGCTGGCCTTCGAAGGCACTGCACACAGGTGGTGCACATACACACATGCAGACAAACACTCATACACTTAAAAGTTAAGATTAATCTTTTTAAAATAAATTCTTCATATCATTTATAAACTATTGACATTTCATATATAAATTTAACAATTTTGGTTGCTGCAACAATTTTTCCATTTTTTTCTAATGGATTATTGCTGGTCTGTTAGAAAGCCACTGCTCTGACAATACACACAGCTCAGTATGTAGGTCAGTCTTGTGATTCAGCTGGTCTTTTCCCCTGGTCTCCCTGGGGTCATGGTGTATGCTACAGTCACCAGTCTTTTATCTTGTTTCTGTTTTCTTTAGCATCTTTATTTACTAGATATTTCAAAGAAATAGTAATTGAAACTAGTCAGTGTTAGCAACTCTTTTTTTTTTTAATGTTACCAGAATGTTTCTCTTAAAATCCCTGTCTCTGTAGGTTATCTCTTGGTTTCTGGTAGATATTTTTAAATCATGTCAATAAATTCCTAGTTTACTAAGAGATTTCATGAGATCTTGATGTTTAACAATTTGTTTTTATTATTTTTAATTATGTGTCTGTAAGTTGTGTGTGTGTGTGTGTGTGTGTGTGTGTATGCATGTATGTGCAAGAGTGCAGTTGCTCATAGAGGCCAGAAGAAGGCATCAGTTTCCCCTGGAGCTAGAGTTACAGGTGGTTGTGAGCTGTTCTATGTGGGTGCTGGGATCCTAATCAGGTCCCCTGGAAGGGCAATATGTGTTCTTAACCTCTGAACCCTTTCTCCAGTTCACCCCACCTTTTAAAAGGTTTATCTTATTAATTTTAATTTGGTCTTTCTGTGTCTATATGCAGATCTATGTTTCATTTACCCTTTTTTTTTTTCTGTTACCTAATTTTCTATTTTTCAACTGTTTTATCATTCCTATAACAAATGCTATTTGGTCTCAGACTTTGTTATTTGAGCACAGTGTTAACTCTGCTCATTAATATTTTATTTATGCTTGGACATCTTTGCAGTGAAGAACAACTGGCACAAACATTCTTTTTTAAATGTTGTCTTTTCAAATTTCACTGCCAGGGCTATGAATAACTGAAATGAGTTCTTCCTAAGGCTGATCCAGTTAGGTAAAATAAATGAACTTCAGTAAAAAGCTTTTCACCCAATAATTTCTTAAATAATATCACTTTCTTCTTTCTGGTTTACTTATGATGCCCACCAGCATGGGCTTTTCTGAGTGTTCAGGTGAGTGAGTGAATGGAGAAAAAAATAAAAATAACACAGTAAGATATTGATTCAGAAAGCCGAAAGGAGTGAGTCTGCGGACCTCATTGTCTTGCACACAGCTGGGGAAGGCACCCTAGCCTCACGCCACACACTGCCCGTTAGGACCGGCTCGGAAACCATCCTCACTCGGGGTAGAGCAGGAAGCTCTTCAGTGGAGTGTCTGCCACAGACACTGCTGCTCCTCAGCGAGGCAGGGAGCCAAACTCCAGGTGCCGCTTTTCCGGCCGTAAAACAGAGCATCCTGGGAGAGACTCGTTCTCAGGAGCAGGCACAGATTTTAAACAAACCTTTGATGTAACACAAACACAAAGTCGCACAGCACAGGCCTTTTCAGCTTCAGTGTGCCTTTTGTAAGAGCCTCACACCCCTGTGGTTACTGTAACTGCTTATTTCAGATCACAACAACAGCATTGGAGGGGCTGTGGAGTTCAGAAGCTTGTTGTTTTTTTAACATTAATACATTAGGGTTTTTTTGGTTTTTTGTTTTTTTGGTTGGTTGGTTGGGTTTTTTGTTTTTGTTTTTGTTTTTGCAGCCTCTCCTTTCCCACGAACACCATGAATAATGCAGACAATCGGATACTGTTGAAGGGGAAATATAAATAATAAGCCTTACGTGATATAAAAAAATCATTGGAAGAAGTAGGTTATTAGTTTCCCACATGTTATTGACAGGTGAAGTCTGATGTATTGTACTGTCATCACTCGTGTGTTTTTGAAGCGGTGATTATTCTGATCTCCGATTCAGCCCGCATAAATGTTGATCTCAATATTTATTTGCTTATTTCCCATTTTACATGTGTATATGTAGTATGCATGTATGAATGTGTGTGGGTATACATGTGGGGGTGCACTTACATGTGTGTGCATGCATGCGTGCCTGTGTGTGTGTGTGTGTGTGTGTGTGTGTGTGTGTGTGTGGAAGCCGGAGGTTGACGTTAAGAATCTCCTTCCATCCCTCTCCCACCTTATACGTTGAAGTTAGGTTTCTCAATCAAAACCAACCCTAGACCTCGATGTTCGCGCAAACTATAAAATACGCAGCATGAAGAATGCAAGTTAGTAAGATTCAAGAATTTCTGCCCTCGAGTCCAGCGCTCGTAGTTAGGTCGGAGCCACTGATACCAATCAGGTGTTTGTTCGGCTATTTCCCGCGTTGGAAGGCAGGGAAGAGTGATCCTTTACTCCAGGTTTCAGCTCAGTGTGTTCGGAACGTCGGTGCAGAAGTTCCTTCCATGGACACACCCTGGAGGCAGAGAGTTGCTGAGGCCAGGTCCGACCTTCAAAGCCCCACCCTAACGACCTGTGGCTGCCAGCCGGGCCCGCCTCCTAAACAGTGCCACCTGCTGGGGGGCAAGTTCAGAACACGCATCTGCAGGGAGAATTCAGTCGACCCCTAATATTAACCCAGTGATTTTTTTTTTTTCAGATCAATCTATAATTTTGACTGTTTGAAGAGGTGGCAGGAAATATGAGTATTCTCAGTATATAGAGAAGCACACATTATTTGAATTAATGGTCTTAGGTTAAGACCTAAGGGAGGGGGTAGTAATTAGGGGCGGGGATTGTGACAAGCATTGTAGATTAGTTACGCAAATGCTATTGGCATCTCCCTTCTCTTTGCCCCAATACCAACGATGCTCTCGGTGGGTGTCCCAGCCTCCTTTGCAGGGAGTACCAGCTACCTTAGGATTTCAGGCGGTAGGCGGGGCAGGAAACCTCTGCGTTAAGTTTCTTGGCAGGATTGGAGGTTGGTGGCCAACAGCCTGTAGGCATGGTGAGCCCCCCCAGTTCCTGTGCTGGGGAGGAAGGGACAGGTGGATGGCCAGCCAGCCTGGGCAAGCCGATGCGTCCAGGCTCAGAGATCTCGCCTCGAAAGTGAGGAGTGGTGGAGAAAGATGGCCAACATTTGACCTTCTGCCTCGACATGCACGTGTGCCCACGCGTGACCGTGAATGTGCGCGTACACCACACGGCACGCACACACCAGCAGGCACAGAAAAAGCGACAAGAAACGCTGATCGATGCTTTGCTCCCCTCCTTTGAAAGCAGACGGGAGACCCCGAAGCCAGCAGCTCTCTCGACCGTTCGCTTCAGCGTGCCCATCCACATACCAGCCGTGCACTGCTCAGCTCGGGATGCTCGTCGGGAGCAGTGGTGCAGCTTCTGTTCTTTTAGCCTGTGACGAACAAGCTCTCTGCTGTTTGCAACCAAATATAATCCCAACTAATTAAGGGGAGTGAGGCCAGATGTGGGGGAAGGAGCTGTAGCCAACATCACTGCATTAATGAAAACACTGGGTGGGAGGGAGCCAGACGCACCAGAGAAACAAATACTTTTCATTTAACCTCCCCACTTTTACATAAAAAATTTATCCATGGATAAAACTAGAATGCAAAAATGGAAGACACACAGAGGTGTGAGGGAGAAGAAAGAGGCCATGGGTGACAATAAACAGAATATATTACACACATGTATTAAATTGTCAATGAAACATATAATCATTAAAAAAGATTAAATGGAAAAACAAAATTATAACCTAGAAGCATTGTGATAACGCATTACTACCCTCTCAACTGCTAGTGGAGGCACAACAAGGAACGCTCCCTACAGGCCAGGGCCAGTCACCACAGGCTGCCTCAGCGGAGTTGACACTTGTGGGTTCACCTATCATTTTGTAAGTAGGAAGGTAGCAGTGGGCACAGCATAACACAAAGGTAATGTTAGAGCAGCATGAATTTGCTAGTCCTAGCAGTTTGTATGAGGGACATTCGAGTCCTCTAGAAATGGAGATCTAACATGCTTTATATCATATTATATACTTTATAACATGTATTATTATATTATATCAAATCGTATCATATTATGTGTATGTAATATGTACAGTATAGTATGGTATGATATGGTATGGTATGGTATGGTATAGTATGATATGGTATGGTATGGTATGGAATGGAATGGAATGGAATGGTATGGCATGGCATGGCATGGCATGGCATGGTATAGCATTGGGAATTCCCTAGATTGGCTCACATGCTGAGGGCTTGGTAGTCCAGCAATGGCTGTCTACACACTGGCAAAGTTGAGAACCCAGTAGCTTCTCAGTCGACAAGTCTAAGTTCCCCAGCAGGTGCAGTCTGACACTACAGGCCTAAAGACTCCCAGAGGGTCTCTGTCTTCAGTCCAGAGTGGAAGGCTGAAGAAGCTGGGTTCTGACATCAGCTGAGGACCGCACAGCAGCAGTAGCAGTGAGAGTCAAAGACAGGCAGGTCCCATCTCATACCTCCCTCTAAGTGGGCCACCTGCTGGGAGGTGCTGCCACTCTGGGGGAGGGACTCCTCTCAGCTAACCCTCTCAGACCACCCCGGTGGGTATCTCATAGCTGGTTCCAGATGCCATCAAGTGAAGAATCGGGGTACAACATCCCAAGTGTGCTTCTGCCACTTTCTGCCGCGCTGTTGCTGCAGAAGAGGCGTCCATACCATTGATTGCACTGGTCCATAGTAATGAACAGTTGTACTGTTCATTGGACTCCAGCACCCCGCTGGCTTGGGCTTGCCTTTTCTTGAA
>REGO01000075.1:2401398-2418985 GCA_010120015.1 Rhombomys opimus | reverse complement strand
CTGCTGGTGATTCAGTAGGCCTCCCGTAAAGGGCATTCACATAACTGACAGTGATGGCATATACCAGCAAATATCTCTTGACTTAAGTCTCAAGGTTAGTCTAGCTGTAAATTAATAATCTTTGACAAAACCACGGTGGACTGTGGGCTTGCAGAGTTATGCTCAATGGGAACTAATACTCCCAGAAAAAAAGAAAAGCAAGCAAACAAAAGAAATCTGCATCTGTGGCAAAGATTCTACAAGGCTGACCAGAATTCCAGTGATTGGGCAGAGTTTGAATGTTGCAGTTTGACAGCCAAGTTATAGTGAACTGTTTATCTCCATAGATAGCCACTCATAGCCCAGCTCTGTGTATGATTAATAGCTGCTGACTCTTAGGTAAAATCCTTTTTGTATATACAAAAAGGTCTGTACTTTCATTAACCCAATAGCCAAGAATGCTATCAGATATCATTTGAAGCCTACAGCAGAGAGGCCCCCACTTTGTTGTTATCATCTACCTGATGTTTCTGCCAATGCATTCTTTTTCTCCATTTAGTTATTTATTTATTAACTTGCTTACTTAATCACTTTACATCCTGAACCCAGCCCCCTTCCACCTCTCCTTCCAGTCCCACTCCCACCACTCCTTCCCCCCATTCTCTGATCTCCTTCCTCCCAGAAAAGTGCCAATCCTAATTAGTACCAATCTACCCTGGTATCTCAGGTCAGGGCAGATCAAAACACATCCTCTCCCATTGAAGAGAGACAAGGCAGTCCAGCTAGGGGACTCAGCAGTAGGTAACAGACTCAGGACAGCCTCTACTGCTATTGTTAAGGGACCCACATGATGACATTTGCTACATATATGTAAGGGGCCTAGGTCCGGCCCAGGACCGTTCCCTGGTTGGGGCTCAGTCTCTGTGAGCCACCGTGGGCCCAGGTTAGGTTGCTCTGTAGGTCTTCTTGCGGTGTCCTCAACCCTCCACCTGCTCTTCCACAGCACTCCTCGAGCTTGGCCCACTGCTTAGCCTTCGGTCTCTGCATCAGTCTCCATAAGCTGCCGGACGAAGCCTCTCCGAAGACAGTTATGCTAGACTCCTCCTGTCTGCAAGTATAGCAGAGTGTCATTAATATTGACAGCAGGGTGGGTCTTAAGCTAGGCCAGCCATTGGTTTGCCATTCCCGCAGTCTTTATTAGAGCTCCGTGGTATATGGTTTTCTTGGCTCTGTAACTAAAAACTTTAAGAAACTTATCGCATTGCAACATAGTATTGGGGTAACCTGAATCTGTGTTCCTAGTCCAACAGTTTCTTCCTATTTGGCTTGAGAATAAACTACCTCTTACTCGCCTCGAAGTGAGCTGTGTTTTAGTGTTTACTGGATCACAAGAAACTAATCAAGGTCTACCTGCCTGAGCCCCTTAACCAAAATTGTACTATGTCTAGAATCACAGATGAAGCTTTAACCTGCTTGCGCTGCTGTGAGTTGAATTTTACACTCCACTCCACAAAATTAATGCATCAAATTCCAAGGCCAGGCATAAAGAGGTATGCCTGTAGTTCCAGCTTTGTCAGAAGCTGATGAAGAAGGAACATTGAGCTCAAAATATCAGTTCAGAGATAGTGAGACCTCTTCTTTCAAAATTATGTCTTACACACTCACACACACCACCACCACCACCACCATCAACACCGTCACAGACAGCAGCATCAACATAGTCAAGTAGAAGAATTAGAAATGCAGAAATGTGTAGCGTAAGACACATTCCTCTAAAGAAAAATTATTTTTTTAATAATTTAGTTCAAAAAAGAGAAAAATCAGAAAATATCTATGTTATGTTCTTGGCATATGTAAGGAAAAACTGCCTCTTTTAAATGCCCATGTCAGATAAAGGGAAATCAAAAATGTCCTATTAGCAGAAGAGAAAACAATAAGGAAATTGAAATTCAATTTTAGGATTAAAATTGCACTGAAGATAGTAGCAGACACAGAAAAGCCACATTTGTCTTGTGGGGGAGGGGTGTAAATTGTTCAAGAACAAAGAAAGAAGAAGAAAAAATGAAAATTTGAGGAAAAAGTTATTAGCTATGAAACAAACAAACAAAAAAATAAGTCCCCAATCCAATTTCACATTCTGAGTGTTCTTAGAAAGAAAACCAGCCCAAACTGAACAACTTCATGGAATTTCAGTAGAAAAAGACTTCCTTGAGCTAACTCACCTCTCAGAACGTACATCCAAAGGAGCGCGAGCTAACTCACCTCTCAGAACATACATCCAAAGGAGCGCTAATGAAGGGAAATTCTGCTCTCATTAATTCTTAAATCTATGTTAAAAATGAAAAATTCTTTTTTTTATATCCCAGTGGAAAAAATAAGAGACCTAATAAGGAGGAAAAATTACTCTGAATTAAGTCTTCCAATAGAATATTATAAATGTCAGAGTGGGAATCAGTCAAAGCAGAAAAGATAATGACTGTATTGGTCTGTGAACATAGCTCAGTTGGTAGAATTTCTGCGTAGCATGCAGAAAGCTCTGGGTTTGATTCTATCCCCAGAACCACATAGAAACTCAGTGTTGGTAGCATGTTTATAGTCCGAGTATTTAGGAGATTGAGGCAGGGGGATTAGGAGTTCAGTATCATCGTCCGCTACATAGTGAGTTCAAGGCCAGCCTGGGCTAGAAGAGCACCTGTCCAAACTGTCATGAACTTACATACTTACCTGCATTATCATTCACACATGGAAGATAGTCTCAGCTGTGTAAGGGTTTGGAACACACAGCAATCACACCATTTCCCTCTACAACTAAATCAATGCACAAAAGCTATAACTATAAAGAAATTAATAAAATTGAAAGCCCAGAGGAGGATGAATGGAGGCAAAGTGAGAAATCGCAAAGTTATAATCTATCAAATATTGTTTCTACCCAATTTTTTACATAGCGATTAGTTGGAATCTGTACTGGTTGCTTTTCTTTTGCTGTTACAAAACACCTTGACGAAGGGCAGCTAAAGGAAGAAGTTGATTTGGAATGTGGTTCTGGAGCAGGGCTTCGTAGCAGCAGGAAGGTCAGGGCAGCTAGTGGCACGCATGGCGGCAGGAGCAAGAAGCTGAAAGATCAGATCTTCAACAGCAAGAAGAGGCAAGAGCACACTGGGCGTGTGAGGCCACAGACTCTCAAATCTCACCCCCACGGAAGCGCTTCCTCCAGCAAGGCTCTACCTCCTAAAGGTTCTACAGCCTTGCTGAACATTGCTACCACCAGGGAGCAAGTATTCCAAGTATGAGCCTAGGGGTAACATCTTTAGGTCACAGCAGCACTGAAGCAAAATGTTTCTAATTTTAATTGTATTTTGAAAGAAAGAGTTCCAAGGGACAGCAAAATGGCTGAGCGGGAAGAGGCACTTGCTATCAAACTCAATACCTGAGTTTGATCCCGGGAACCCATGTGATCCAAGGGGAGAACTGAGTCCTTGAAATTGTGCTCTGACCTCCATATGAGTGCTGTGACACAGTCATGTGTGTGCCTTTACCCACACATATAAGTAAATATTATTTTTAATTTAAATAGAGAAATCAAAAACCAATGGAATCGTTTTTACACCATTAAACTGTGGTGACAGCGTTTTCTAATCCAGGGTCTTTATTCTGAAGCTAGACAACCCCAGATCTTATACGGCAACCTGCTGAACTGAACCTTCTCTGGAGACACAGTGCCATTCGGAAAGTCTGTTCTCAGGGTTGGAACTACTGAGGCTAGCTGGACTGGGGCAGCTGAAATTTGAAACAAGTTCAGAGTCACTTCCATCAAGGATCCCGAACAAGCAATACTTGGCCTCATATGAACCCTGGGAATATGTTGTTCAGACTTCAGGAAGGCCCGTTTGGAGTAAATCGCACCGATGAGACACTGCACGCCCTCATACTCCACTTCCCTCCACAGCACCGGGAGTGTTCTGTGCATGGCTGCGGAGAGCGGGAGTGGATGAGCAGATCCAGCTCCTCCTCATTCATCAGGAGACTGACTTGCACACTGACAGGACTGAAGCCCCCTGATGGGCTCCAGTCGCCTCACCATAACTGTACATCTCTCCTGAGCAGTGTTAGAGTCTTGGGGGCTTTTGGCTACACTTTTCCGGGCCAGATCTTCCTAATGTTGTAGAGCTGTCTCTTCTCTTTGCTCATTGTCAGGCTGGGGTTTATCTACCTGCTCCTTGAGTTGGTAACTGCTGTCTCCAGTCATAGGGCCTAGTCTTTCACAGAGCTGAAGGACATGGTTCTTTGAACTAAGTCTGGTATAGAAAGGCAAACTCCACTTGATAGCACATATGTGGGAATCTTAAAAGTTTACCTTAGTGAACTAAATTGGGAAAGAAGAGTGTGCAGAGGCACAGCTATACTGAAGGAATAATTTCTCATGCTCTTTAGTACAGTGAGGTGACTATGATTGACAACAGTTAACTGAATATTTCAGAAGAGCTAGCAGAGAAGAATGTAAAGGCCCTTCACACAAAGAAAAATGTCTGAGGTGCTGGACATGTCAGTTATCTTGATTTGCTCTTTATAGAGAATATATATGTATTGAAATGTCACCCTATATGCAAAATATATACAGTCACTATACACCAAAATTTTTGAATGTCATGAAAGCATTAACTCTTAATAAAAGGCAAATATATATTTTGTTTCTTTTGCTTCTTAAAATTTTCTGATGTGTCTTTAAATTCAGAGTTTTACATAGTCTGTTAAATTTTTTATTTGTGTGTGTGTGTGTGTGTGTGTGTGTGTGTGTGTATACATGTGAATGCCAGAGATCTGCACAATGTGTCTTCTTCAATCACTTGCTTTTTGAAGCAGGATCTCTCTCACTGATCCAGGCACTCACCAAGCTGGCTGATCAGCAAGTCTCAGAGATGCTACCTCTGCACCTCCCAATACTGACATTACAGTTGCACACTTCCACACCTGGCTTTCTGTTCTTGTGTGGGCACAGAATGACAAATTCAGGCCCTCATGCTTTCCCAGCAAACGCTTGCTTTACTGACCTATACTGACCTACCCGCCTCCCACTCTGAGATAATGATCTTTCCCCCAAATGTGAAGAGGTTTCTTTGCAGATCTTTCCTCTTAGCGTTAAGTTTATGATGCTGTGACTGTTTATGCTAAATTTTCATAGGCAGCTGCCGCCTGCAAGCATTTTATAACAACTCTCAAGCCATCTCTCCAAACTTGTGTTTATACACACATTTAAAGATTACAGGACTTCGTCAGATACCACACTTGGAGGTATTGCTTCAGGAGTCTTTGAGTGCAGCACAAACTATTTCTTGGTTTGGAAAATTAGTGCCCCGGAAATTCAGTGGCCACTTGAGTAGGTCTGAGCCAGTAGCTCTCAGAACCATTTTCTCTGGACGGCAAAAGATGAGTGAGGGAGTGAGGGAGTGAGTGAGGGCAGTGGAAGAATAACAAGCAAAGCTTTATTGAAGAGAGAGAAATAGCTTCCTGCAAGGGTGGAAACTCAAAAGTGAGTTGCCAGTTTGGATTCTTCTTTTACCCAACAAGGAACCTTTTTAAACTCAGGTCTAGATGCAAAATAGGGATTGATTTAAGTGGGGGTAGGGGTGGGGTGAAGCCTAAAAAAGGAGAATGCAGACTGAAGTAAACGTCACTGGTGAAAGAAAAATTCCCCCAGGAAGTTTCAGGAAGTGAGGAAAGCAAGGGCAGGTAGGATTGGTGAGTCTGACCCTTTTAAAATTCATAGCTCTGAGCTAGACTTATGGAGGATGAACTTTGCCCCACGGAAGCACCCAAGGCCCAGTTCAGAACTCAAGTGCACAAGGAGGGTGTCTGAGCTAAATTTACAGCTCTGGAGCTTTTCTGAGTCCAGCCTCTACGCCGTCTTCTTGTCGAGTCCACTGGGAAGTTTTCTGTGAGTTGTCAAGTGTGTCATTCCAGGATAAGCCCGAGGCCTTGTCCTGCACAGAGCTCATACTGGTCGCTCTTCCCCGGGGACTCTTATTTTCATGTCACAAATAACAAGAGAGAGGACTCCAAAACGTTAAGGTATACCTGCTGTTTGGTGCTCAAACAAGTAAAGCTGTGGTCCCTGGCTTCTTCCCATTCATCTGAAACTTGGAGATAAAGAAATGAAGTCCTATTTGGCCAAAATAATTTAACCTGTTAATAAAATAATTTGTTGTTAAAAAAAAAATAACAAGAGCTGCCTTTCTCTTCTCTAGCAATATTTTAGGTTCCTTATCCCAGCCCATTTTCCCTATGAACTTTGGAATCACTAAAGTCAAGATTCTAGAAAAATCTGGGAGTGGTTTTTCTTGGAATTTCATTAAAATTGAAAATAATAAGAAATCATTTACATTCTTGTCTTTATAATTCTTTTACTGTTTTGTGTGTCTTCATGTCCATATCTGTGCAGATGCACATGTATGCAATTGAAGGCCGTTCTTCAAGCATGGGCCACCTTGTTTTTTTGTTTTGTTTTGTTTTTTGTTTGTTTGTTTTTAGAGCATCCAAATATTTTAATTCATTAGTCCTGGCAAACCTAAAATACAAACAGACTTGCTTCACAAGACAGAAATGTCTTTATGGTGACCCAATCCGTGTCTGTGTCTATTCCAGCAAATTGGCAAAGATAGCATGACTCTAGTCAGCAAAAATGTCAGCTCAGCTAGACCCAGCCAACTTGGACAGGCCACTAGCTGGCTCTTCGATCATAGCAGTGATGATCCCTTAAGAAGGTGAGGTTTGAGGCTGAGCCTTGGTTTGAGCTTGATGGCTTGATCCATTCTACAAATGCAGACACTCACAAAAGGGGTCAGCGGTGAACAGGGACCAGCAGGATCCTTCAAGCTTCTCTTCACAGTTGTAAACATGGATGTCTCGGGTATTTAAAAAATAACTGAACCACGATCTTAAGGTTAGATAGTTAAATATACATAATATTAAGAGGATCCAGAGACAAGCCACAAACTGAAAGAAAATATTTGCAAAATGCACATGGGAATCCAAAACACGCAAAGAAGCCTTAAAACTGAACAAAGGGAAAACAACTCAGTCCCCTGGCCCCACCCCTTAAAAGGGGCGAGAGTTCTGAACAGACATGTTTTCAGCAAAGGTAAACAGATAACAAATAAGCCTATGGAAAGACAGTCTGCTTTAGAGAGTTGAAGATTGAAATGATGCTTCATTTGCCTGTTCTCATGGCTCATATCCCAAGGCTAATGGTTAAGTACATATGTAGCACGGTACCTCTCCTTCACTTCTAGTGGGAAGGCAAAATGGTAAAGGAACTTTGAAGTACAATTTGATCATTTCTTACTAAACCAAACATATTTTTATCACATGATCCATCAGTCCCAGGCTATTTTTTTGATCCAGCATCCAGGTTCACATGACATTAGATTATAATTGTCATGGTGCATACATTCAGCCTCAAAGAAATCAAAGCTGCCTATCCTTTCTGTGCTGGGTGGGAAGTGAATATTGTTATGTCTTGAATCTTATTTTTTTAACTTTTATTAATTACACTTTATTCACTTTGTATCCCCCCATACGCCCCTCCCTCCTCTCCTCCCAATCCCACCTTCCCTCCTCCTTCTTCACGCATGCCCCTCCCCAAGTCCACTGATAGGGGAGGTCCTCCTCTCCTTCCTTCTGATCTTAGTCTATCAGATCTCATCAGGAGTGGCTGCATTGTCATCCTCTGTGTCCTGGTAAGGCAGCAGGACCAGTCCAGGGTGGCACCGCCTATAGTGAGCTGGACCGTCCCACATCAATCATCAACCAGGAAACTGCACACAGGTCAATCTGGTGGGAGAATTTTCTCATTTGTGGTTCCATATTCCAAAATAACTCTACCCTGTTTCAAGTTGACATAAAAAAAAAAGTAGCCAACATGCCAACCTGATCTTCAAATTGACATGCTAGGCGACCATATTAACACAGTAGAATTGTAGGAGTGATGGTATTAAAGCTGTTTTTATAACAGTCCTCTTAGATGGTGGGAATGGTCTTCAAGTCCTACGTGGTGCCTTTAGTGGAGATGCTTTCTGCCAGGTGAAGAAAAAAACCTTGTCACCAAGGTTTTACCATGAATAGATGTTGCGTTTTAGCAGCACCAAGTGTCTGTCTACAGTAACCTCTCCTAGTTTTCTACTGCTGTAAAGAGGCACTATGACCAAGGCAACTTATAAAAGAAAGCATTTATGTGGTGGCTTGCTTACAACTTAAGAGGGTGAATCGATGCCATCTTGGCAGGTAGCATAGCATCAGGTAAGCAGGCATGGCACTGGAGCAGTATGTGAGAGTTAATATCAGAAGTTGAAGGCAGAGAAAGGGAAGGGATCCTCAAAGCCCACCTCCAGTAATGCACCTTCACTGACAGAGTCACTTGCTCCAGTAAGGCCACACTTCCTAATCCTTACAAAGATGGTTCTACCAACTAGGGCCCAAGCATAAATATATGAGCCGTCCTCATTCAAGCCACCAGAAAAGCTAATGGTGTGACATTTGATTAATAATGAACATTCTAATCTTAACTCAGTCTCATTTTAATAGAGCAGTATTTTTGTATGGGCAGATGACTTAGACTGTCCTGAAGCTCCCCTCCAGGCACAGAGAACAAATGATTGCTCTCACAGCAGCTCCATTCGCATGGATTCTTAAATGTAAAGTGCACTAGTCTGGTGGATTTTAATTGCTCTCATTAGCTCGTGAAAGGAAGGAGTTTTCTTCTTGTTAAACTTCATTTAACATGTTATAAGCTTGACCTGGGGCATCCTGTGTGACAGAAGGAAAGAGAAGCAGAGTTGGGGCCTGAACATTGTGGAGTGTGGGCTGTCTCCTGGCCTCTGCCGCTGACGGCCTCACACAGAAGTGGAGGTGGAAGGCTGGAAGACATGGACCTGAGGCTGAAGGGTTTGCTGAGGTGGTCAGGAGAGTCAGCCAGAGAACTCAGGGTCAGACCCTCCTCGGCTACACCACCAGGTCAGAGTTCTGACCGGCATGGAAGGCACGAAGCACAACAGCAGTCTTCACTGGGCTCTCTGTAAGGAGCCTGCACTGAACAGATATAAGCTTCTTTTTTCATTTTAGCATCTTTGACTCAAAAAGGGCTTAAGACCCTAAGAGGGGAATGAGGCTGCAGGCTACCGATGCTGTTTTATGAGGTGTTTCTGGAGTTTGGAACCATCATTGTCAGAGTCTGCAGAGACTCTGAAGTTGTTTAACTAGAATGGACCACCCTGGTTCAATATCACAATAGACCCAGCCTTCACGCATATGGATAACCACAGTTCTGGGAGATTCTGTTTAAAATGTGGTGCTCCCCTACAATATATCATATACTCACCAATGTGTACTGCAATATTTTACTTATTTGGGGTCTATAAAAAGAGTATTAAGGTTGAATAAATATCTCTCTCTCTCTCTCTCTCTCTCTCTCTCTCTCTCTCTCCCTTCCCTTCTCTCTCTCTCCTCCACTCTCTTAAATTGCTGAGGCTCAAATTCATTCAACAAATGATCTTTTCATTTTATTCTAAGATGACTGTACTTTTCTATTGCCAGCTTATGCTTCGATTGGTCAGGGTAATTTGTATTTCCCTAGAAAATCATCTTTTCATTCAGTACATTCAATTTTCACAATTGTTATATTTTAGGAAATGCCTTTCATCTTACATGATAATTTATTGTCATCATTATTTTCCCATTTTCAGGCACGTAAACATAGTTACTCCTGCGTGCTTTAGTTTGATTTTGCCCTGTTGTCTTTGTGTAGCCAGTTGTTCATTATTCTGGGGCACGTGCGTTTATTTTGAGATCAAAGAAACAATGCTTGCACTGTTTTGTGAGACTCTCTAATGAAGTAAACGAATTATCATTTGTACAAAATATGCACTAGTTAACCTGCATGTGGAGACTTACACCACTTCAAGTCCTGTCGTCTGGGTGAATTAAAGCCAGAGGAGTAGTGATGCACGAGAGGTGGCTCCGTGGTTAAGAGCGCTCTCTGTTCTTGCAGAGGACCCAGGTTCAATTCACGGCCCCAGCATGACAGCTCACAGCCATCTGCCACAGCTCCCATCCAAGAGATCCAAAATTCTCTTCTGGCCTCTACGAGCACCAGGCATGCATGTGGGGGACAGACATACACATAGGGGAAATACCCATTCGCATAAAGTGAAATAAATAAAACAAATTATTAGAAGAATCTGCCTCAGTATCTCTGTTCCTTCTCCTTTCCCCTCAGTTACCTTGGTATAATCTACCAGACCATCTTCTAAAAAAAAAAAAAATCATAAAATGCTTCTAGTGAAACAAAGTTGAAGGTGATGCTTTTTGTTAAAGAGAAGGTTTCACACTGTACCCCAGCTAGCCTGGAACTCAGAATTATGCACCACAGGCTGGCTAGGAATCCATGGAAACTCTCCTGCCTCAGCCTCTCTACTGCTGGGATTATAGCATGAGCACCCTGCTTGGATGAATGGCACATTTTTAATCCACCTGTGTGCTATATAGAACAAGTCATTAGGAAGGAATTGCAAAGTTCAACCTTCCCTACCTCAAGTTTCTTTTGATTTATCTGTTAAGAGTTAAAATTACGAAATAATAATAAACCTGGCATCCGTCCTCACCCATTGGCTTGTGAAACACTGAGCTGGTTATGGAGACTAATGTAGGCTCTGAGTATGGCCACATCTTACTGTCAAGCCCAAACCTCAAGGGTGAAGAAAAACCTCTTGTAGAGCAAGCAGAGCAGGTACATTAGACAAACCCTGCCTTCCCGGAGCTAGCACAACAGCTTCCTGGGTTTCTCCTGAAGGCTGATGAGAGTCAGTGCTGCTCTCCTTCACCTGATAAGGCATATACACACACACACCCAACCTTGTGGAGATGGAAACTCAGTTTTTAACCATCTCAGCCCGGGTGACATCATCACTTCTCCCAACTTTGTATTGCCTGGATTTGTTTCCCAGCTTGCCTCTCTGCAAAGACTCTGGGCAGCGTCGTGTCTCACATGAGCATGTGAGGGCGGAGGAAGCAGCTGGATACGCCTAGGCATCAGCAGTCTATCCCGCTGGTGTTCCACGGTGTACTTCATACTTAGCGGAGCAGGTCAGCGATGGAATTCTGCACAGATTAACAATCTCCATGCATTAGTGACGTTTCAGAGACGCCCGTGTTGAAATGAAGCGGAAGCACATGATTCATGTAAAAATGGGCTTCTCGGTGGGTGGGTGGTTGGTGGGTGGGTGGGTTTGTTGGTTGTTTTGTGGTTGTTTCTCTATGTAGCCCTAATTGTCCTGGAAACTCAGAGATCTGCCTGCCTCTGCCTCCTGAGTGCTGGGATTAAAGGAGTGTGCCACCACTACCCAGTGTGAAAAGCTTGTGCATGTGCACTCACTTGTATGCCCAGACAGGAGAGGGCATTGGTTACTCTAGAGCTGGAGTTACAAGCAGTTTTGAGCCACCATTGTATGCTGAGGCCTGAACTCTAGGCCTCTTGCTCTCTGCAAGAGCAGCAAGTTTGGCTAACCGCTGAGCCTTCATCTCTCTAACCCACGCTAAAAGATGTTAAGTGGAGCGATAAAAGGCAAAAGAAGAAGAAAACACAGTCCACATCTTAACTGTCTTCTGGACATAAATAGTTATTTGTTTAGATAGATAGATAGATAGATAGATAGATAGATAGATAGATAGATAGATAGATAGATAGACAGACAGACAGCTATATATAATCATACTGACTTTCAATGACAGGAAAATGTATCCCTAGCCAGGAGAGCTATAAAATATAATTAAATGTGTCTGACATCAGGTGGGGATCAGACAAGCCTCCTGTTCTGTGCATTCCGATGGTGACTGAAGCTTCTCAGTTTCCACCACCACACCTCAGTGCTCTAGCCTCGGGTTTTCCCCTTAAAATAACTAAATATTGTAGTGTTTTATGCGGCTATGCTGGCTCTCTTCTGTCAGGCGGCAGCGCAGGCCCTGGGTTGCTCAGGGTGCCCTGTGGTGTGTGCCTCCATCTAGAACACGTGCCCCAGGTTCCGCCACTTTCCTCGAAGAAGTGCTTTTGGGGTGATAAAGCGGATTACGTAGACTTTGTGCTTCGTGGCTGCCTCCTTTTGAACATGCAGGTGTCACAAAGTGGCACCATTTTATTCCGGAGTGCGTTCTCAGAGCATCCTTTGTTATGTTTGCAAGTATTCATGAAGACTCCCAGCAGCAGTCCCCTTCATCGTCTTTTAGAGTCTGTTCTTGTTACGGTCCGATTTGGGCTTCTCCCCTTCAGTTCTGCCATCTGCCCGGCATTTGTTTTGTATTGATGATTAACTCGTTCACCGCGTTGCATCAGACCCAAGGCTTCTCATGTCGCTCTGCACTGTTAATTGGGGGTGTCATTTCTATAAGCCACAGTGTTGCTTACATCCTTCAATGTATTAGGGGAGTTATCTTTTATAAGTCTTATACAGAAGACTTACATAGAAGTCTATACAGTTTGTTGCTTGGTTTGGTTTGTTTTAGCCGCTCATAGTCTTTTAGGGTCACTCTCTTTTAATAAAGCTGTTTCAGCCGTTAATAGTCCCTGTGATAGGCCTACCTCCCTTGCTCTTTACCTCCTTTATCACATAGGTTATTTGTTTTGCATTTCAGTTCCTCCAGTATAGATGTAGACTCTGATGTCGTTCTAGAGGTCACTTTGACAGGAGGACTGCCTCTTCTGAGGAGAAAACTCTATTTATTGGTTGTCTCTATTTAAAAGGTAACATTTATGCATGTGTTAAGTTCTCTCTCCCACCTCTCAGACCTTTTTTAATGGTGTGTAGAATTTTAACTCATATTTTAAAGATATGTTGTGTGCACTTTTTTCAGTTGTGTATGTATGTGTGTTGGGGTGGGGGTGGGTATGCGCATGTGAATTCGGTGCCCACAGAGGCCAGAAGAATACGTAGATCCCCTGGATCTGGTGTCACAGGTGAGCGGCCGGACATGAATTACAGGAGCTTAACTTGACTCCTCTGTCAGAGAAGAAAGTAATTCTTACAGCTGAACCACCTCTCCAGCCCCTCTTGAAATGATTTTAATTTAGAATCCCAGCCATTAAAAAGAGAAGATTGCTTGATTGGGTAGGTCCCCAATCTTCCTTGTTGTTTTGGCTCCTGGTCTTCATTACAAGGTCAGAGTTTCGTTCATTTAGTCGGCAGTCTTTGCTGCTCCTGCTGCTCATTTACTTTCCCGATACCTCACGCTCCAAAGCACAAGTGTCCTCTGAGTTCCCTTCACTCGTGTTCTTATTATTAAGTAAAAATTGCTAATGGGATTTCCTTCAAAATACAAAATGAAAATAGAACTGCCGCAGGACCTAGAGCTACCCCATTGCTGTGCTAGTCATGACAATCAAGTTATGAACTCAGCCAAGGTGTCCATCAGCAGATGGAACATACAGAAGAAAATTATGTGTCTATTTTAAAAATGGGCGTACCTGGAGATCATTATTAACTGCAATAAGTCAAACTCCAGAAGATAAATGGTGCATATTCTCTCTTATTTGTGGATCCTAGATTTTCTATGAACACTTACCTATTTGACATGAAAGTAGAAGTGTGATTGCCTGGCCATGTGGAAGGAGCTAGCGGGATGAGGGAGAGGAAAAGGGGAAGGGAAGGGAGTCAGCATGGAAAAGAACATGATCATTTTCTGAGAGTGTCTTCGTGAATCCCATCACTGTGAACAATGAATACATATGAATTACATATGAAGATATAAGATTAAATGCTACAATTTCTCATTGAAAATTTATTTTTACATTAAGATAGCATTTGTAAGCATATTACAACTATTGTAAGCCTTAACTTTCTGTTTAAAGCTTGCAGTGTTTGACCCGGTCCTTCCAGCTAACGGCTTTCCATCTCTTGTTCTGTTCACAGTTCTCTCTCCACGCAGGCTGTGTCTCTGAGAAGGTTTATGTTTCTGATTTTGTTGTCGGACATTGTTAGCTTGTTGCTGCTCTTCTTCTGTGGAGAGTATTGCTGGTGGCTGTACTTTTTGCACCCTTACAACTCTGAGAAGCTCTTTATTGTCTGAGAATGTGAATCGAGACTTAGGTTGATAACCTCAAGCTATGACTTGATGTGCCAGGGAAGGGGAGAAGGAGGTTGAGGATGGGACTGGAAGGAGAGGAGGGAGGCGGACTTCGATTAGGATGTAAAGTGAATTAGTTAATTTATTTATTTATTAATGGGAAAAGGATAATTGCTCAAATAAAAAATATTTTCCTGCCATAATTTTAAAAATATAGTTCCATTTTCTGATATTATGACAAGAAAAACTTAGAAAGCAACCAGATGCAGTTTCTCTTATAGAATCTTTTATTTACTAATTGTATTGGCCAGGATTCTCTAGGGTAACAGAACTTATACAATGGATCTCTCCTTATACATGGAGAGAAAGGGAACTCATTAGAGTGACATAGAGACTAAATGCAGCTAATTCAACAATGGCCGCCTATAAGCAGAAAGTCCAAGAACCTAGTAGCTGTTCAGTCCAGGAGGCTGGATGTGCCATCTGGCCTTCAGTATATGCTGTGATCTTGAAGAAGTAGGCTCTAATGCCAGTGAATGAATGGACTTGCAAGCAAAGAGCAAAAACTTCCTTCTTCCATGTTCTTTTTTTTCATTTATTTTTCATTAATTACAATTTATTCACTCTATATCCCAACTGTAGTCCCCTCCCTCAACCCTTCCCAATCCCACTCTCCCTCCCTCTTCTTCTCCTATGCCCCTCCCCCAGTCCACTGATAGGGGAGGTCCTCCTCCCCTTCCACCTGACCCTAGCCTATCAGGTCTCATCAGGACTGGCTGCATTGTCCTCCTCTGTGGCCTGGTAAGGCTGCTCCCTCCTCACAGGGAAGTAATCAAAGAGAAAGCCACAGAGTCATGTCAGAGACAGCCCCTGTTCCCCTTACTAGGACACCCACTTGGAGACTAAGCTGCCATGGGCTACATCTGTGCAGGGATTCTAGTTTATCTCCATACATGGCCCTTGTTTGGAGTATCAGTCTCAAAAAAGACCCTTATGCCCATATATTTTGGTTTCATTGCTCTCCTTGTGGAGCTCCTTGGCCCTCTGGGTCTTTCTAGTTCCCCCTTCTTTAATAAGATTCCCTGCACTCAGCATCTGCTTTGATATCCTGCTGGGCAGAGTCTTTCAGAGGCCCTCTGTGGTAGGCTCCTGTCCTGTTCCCTGTTTTCTCACTCTTCCAGTGTGCATCTGTTTGCCTTTCTGAATGAAGACTGAGCAACTTCCTTACAGTCGTCCTTCTTGATTAGCTTCTTTATACAAATTTTAGTATGATTATCCTATATTATATGTTTAATATCCATTTAGAAGTGAGAATATACCATGTGTGTCTTTCTGCTTCTGGGATACCTCACTCCGGATGATCTTTTCTAGTTCCCACCATTTGCCTGAAAATTTCATGATTTCCTTGTTTTTAATTGCTGAGTAGTATTCCATTGTGTAAATGTACCACAATTTCTGTATCCATTCCTCAGCTGAGGGACATCTGGGTTATTTCCAGGTTCTGGCAATTACAAATAAAGCTGCTACGAACATGATTGAGCAAATGTCCTTGTTGTATACTTGAGCATATTTTGGATATATGCCTAGGAGTGGTATAGCTGGATCTTGAGGTGGCACTATTCCTAATTGTCTGAGAAAGCACCAGATTTATTTCCAAAGTGGTTGTACAAGTTTACATTCCCACCAGAATGGAGGAGGGTTCCCCTTTCTCAACATACTCTTCAGAATGTGCTGTCTCTTTTTTTGATCTTAGCCATTCTGATGGTAAAGTCTTAGAGTCGTTTTGGACTGTGGGCCCCACAACACCACAGACCGGGATTTCCAGTCTTCCATGTTTGTAAGTAGGCTTCCAGCAAGGGCTGGCTCGGTCTTCCCTCCTCAAAGATTCAGACTAAAAGTAGATCTTCCCACTTCAAATTAAGCAGAGATCCCTCTCAGGTCTGCCCTTCATGGGGGGCAGGGGGAGTTAGATTAATCAAGTTCACAACTAAGAGTAGCAACCACAAGTATCCTGTTTTTATTCTTTTAAAAGATGTCTTTATTTTTATGGTATGTGTCTGAGTGTCGGCCTGTGAGGATGTGTGTGTACTGTGTGTGTGCCTGGCACCTGTGGAGGCCAGACGAGGACAGCAGACCCCCTACAAATTGGGTTACGGATGATTGTGAGCGGCCTTGCAGGTGCTGAGACTTGAACCTGTGTCCTCTACAAGAACGGCAGGTGCTCTTGATTACTGAGCCACCTCTCCAGGCCCTCTATGTTCCTAAAGTAAAAGAAAAGCGTACAAAATATCTCCCCAACAAAAACCAATTCCCCTCATTATACACACAGACCTTTACTCAAACTGGGAGCATTGTCTTCCAAGTCCTAAATCTTTGCTTCAGCCCAAATTGTTTAGTTCATTTGATCAATGGTCCAAACTCCCACCTTGTCTCTCCCTTATTGTTCATGCCCCCTCACTCTTGAACAGCACCCGAAGCTGACGCATGTGCTGACACTTTGCCTCCCTGCAACCTTCTTGGTCTGCTTCTGAACGTGATTCTTTAGCTGCATTTTTAACTTCAGGAGACCGTCTTTCAATCTTTCAATTGTTAATTTAAAATAGTCTTTAGAGCGTTATTGTAAATCACATTTAAAGCACCAAGCTTGCTCATTTTTTGACTTCACTAACTGTTAGTATTATCATTTTGCTAAGATAGGGTCTCCTAACCCATGCTGGCTTGAAACTCCGTGTGTGATGCAGGCTGGCCTCAAACTCATGGCCCTTCTGCCTCTGTTTCCTGAGCACTGGAATAAAGGTGCACAGCATCAGGCCTGGCTTAAATTCAAATCTAATTAAATAATTTTATTTGATTTAATTGTGTCCTATTTGCTTTCATACGTTATTTCTGAGGCTTGCCACACATCTTCCTTTAAAACTCATTTTTCTCTTCCTGTTACCAATATCTCTCCATAACATGTACTTGTAAGTCATTGCCACCAAATTATTTTCCTATTTATTTTTCCAGTTTATCCATCCTTTCTAAATTCTTTTAGATGTAGAATAAGTTGATATGCCAACCTGGACCAGATGCCAATATTTTCTACTCCCTGGCCTTTTCTACAAAATTAACTATTGAAAAAAAAAAACAGCAAAAAGTTATCTAAGTAGTTAGTGATTCTTATAAGAATTAAATGAGATAATACAGCTGAAGAACTTGTCCCAACACCCTTCTGAAACTGGTTTATTGTGTGAGGGAGCAGGTGATGCACAGCTGATGGGCAGCAGAGTCTGGGCTGGAACACAGGACCGCCTGAGTTTGTGGGTGGGGCTGGGCTCTAACGGAATGGCTGCAGAGAGCACAGCTCACCTGACTGCAGAGTCCTTTCAGCTCAGTATCCCCTGCAACCCTGGCTACGTTACTTTGAGGACTGCTTGGCTTTCAGGGCTCGGCTGATGAATTAGATCAGGCTGCAAACATTCAGCTGCCTCTGTGTGCCGCACCACAGACTCAGAAGGCAGTGCAA
>REGO01000075.1:2379159-2401388 GCA_010120015.1 Rhombomys opimus | reverse complement strand
AAAATCCATGGCAATTACCCAGAGCTGATAAAACCAACTTGTAATATTGCTGCTCAAAAGTAACAGATTCAGAGGTTAGAACTTCATCTGAGACCCAAGATCGACACACCCCTTTTTAAAAACTATTCCCATTTTTGTCATTTATCTAATCAGATACATTTTGTCATCAGGAAGGACAGCTGCCGTGTTGCTGCTTTTAGACTATTTCCCTTTTATTAAGTCAGGCCCTGGAAATACATGATGTGCGCATTCATCCCTGGAAAAAGGCTGAGAACTGAAACAGGCTAATAATCCTTAGCTGTCGCTCCAGACCTACTTGTTCTGGCTGAACCTGCACTGATGAGATGGCTACCTCAAGCTTTCCCCACAGCTGCCCAGGCCTCTAGCCACTGTAGACCTTAGAGATGATTCCTGGGAGCGCGTTCCATCCAGAGGGAGTGATGGCTACAGGGACACCAAGTCACAGAAGGCTTCTCGAAGTCTGCCTTCCCTTACGGGTTTAGGGTCTCAGCTGGATTCTTTATATAGCTGTTTCCGTCTTTCACTGGTAAAAATTGTTTAAACCTGACCCATGAGGTTAGACAAGAACGTTTATATCCACATGCAAGTTCTTGAGAAGCAAGCTCTAAACGAAAGCTGCTTCCCATGGGGACTTGGACTCACTAGGAATGGTTTAGTCATTGCAAATACTCGCTCAGATTTTCTTACGTTATCCAGATTTTCTTGTGTTATTATTCCCACATCTTCCCAATAGCAGCCAGTAGCCAAAATGGAAAGAATGGGGAAATATTCAAATTGTTCAAGACCCACTTCTTCAGGTGTAAGTTAATAAATTTATCGGTTTTTCTTCTGTTGAGGGACAGTTTTACCTAGGTGCAAGACCAGTCACCCCTGAGTCTGGCCCCAATCTGGGGCTCATGCCATTGACCTTGCCTTGGGCTATGGTATGGGTGTATGTGCCATTGACCTGCCATTCCCTTAACACCCTATATGGAATCAGGTGGGTGTAGGTGGGTGTAGCCTTCCTTTGCAGCTTTTAGCACGACCACCCCAGAGGCCACTAAGTCAAAGCCTTGTCTTGCAGGGCTTGCCATCCCTACCAAAGGCTTGTTCTCTGGACTTGAGGACTGCCTTTGGAGAAACTGGAGAAGAGAAGTGTATCTACCTCGAGGAGGACTGCAGTGGGCGGATAGAGGGAATGGAAATGAAGGAAGAGGTGGCTTGTTTAGATCTGAAGAGATTGTGTCCAGCCTTCCTCCAAGAAACCGAGTTTTCAGTTTCTCCAAGATGGACCCTCTTCTCCTTTCCTGGCCTCCTTCTCAGTCTCCCGATGCCTGTCCTGTCCTGACTACAATCCTGGGCAGAAGCAGAGGAGACCATGCCCTGGAGCCTGTTTCTGACCAGTGGAGGCCAAAAGAGGGTGTCGGATCCCCTAGAGGAAGGCTCAGGTTCTCGTGACACACCCAATGTTGGTACTGGGAACTGAACTCTGGTCTCCTAGAAGAGCAGGGGGTGCTCTTAACTGCTGAGACAGCTCTTCAGCCATTGTTATCTGTCTTAATATGAACTGGTAATTTAGGAGAAACTATCAAAATACAATACCTAAGGCAAATTGGAACCTAGTGGGCAAACCTCTGATGGAAGCCCTGCTCTCCGTGTCCTGTTGAATATTCAAATTCCTTAAGACAGACTTCTTCCTGGATAAGATAAATCCACCAGTCCCCTAGCCCCCTTTTACACTTACTTCTACCAAGGTGTAAGAATGGTGCACCCCTGTGTATGGCCACAGCCCCGGGGTTCCACACTTGTCATACAGAACAACAGGAAACTGGTTTGTCAGAATTATTAAAGTCAGAAGTCCAAAAATCAAGGTGTTGGCAGGGCTATCCTCCCTCAAAGCCTCTGAGAACAAACCTCACTGGCTTTCCCCAGCTCCTGGTAGCACCCCACATTTATCATGGATTACAGCTTCCTGCCTCTAATCTCCACTGCCACAGGCATCTCCGCGTGCCTGCCTTCTCCTCCTCAGAGCGGTACAAGAAGATTAGTCAATAGGTTTGGAGTCCATCCAGAATATCCAAGATGATCCCTCAGGATTCCTAACTGTATCTGCCCACACTGCTTTTCCAAATAAGGAAGCATCCACAGGGCCAGGCACAGGGGCTTGGGCAAGGCTTTGGGGGGCCATCCCTCAGCACATTACAGTCAGATAATAAACACCACAGGTTTTATGGGCCATATGGTCTTCATCACACATGTCTAGCTCTGGGGAAGCTGCAAAAGCCACTGTGGACCCCGAGTAAGCAAGTGAGCTTGGCTGCACACCGAGAAAACTTAATTTAGGGCTGCCAAAATTTGTATTTCATAGAATTTTCACACATTATAAAATATTCATTTCATTTCCCCCCAGACATTTAAAATATAAAGATTATTCTTTGTCTAGAGGCCATATTTAAAATACAGGCACCTAACCAAATTTGTCTCATCTGTCAGTCTTGGGTTAGAATAATAAAATTATTATAAATCATTGTTTTTAAAGATCTCCTATAGCCTTCTCATAAGTTTGGCCACCTGTTCTCCACTTTCATTCAGCAGTTTCTGTGTCTCCCAGGACATGCTGTAATCACCCTCTCTTTCCATTCCCTCTCTAGCCATGTGGGGAATATGACCAGAAAAGGTCAATGGTGTCAGGAAAGAGATGGTCTTGATCTTGTTGACATGAATCTGAGCTCTGTGACCCTAAAGAGACAGCCTAGGGAGATGTCCCTGGGAGGACTAGTAGCTTCTATAGTTGATGGGGCTAGTTGAGGTGCTGACATAAGGTAGGGACAACTGTGAGGAGCTAATGCACACTTGAGCAGGAGCTAGAGAGGGAAACAAGGAGGACTGAGAAAACGAAGAGAAAGGGAAATGAGAAAGGAAAGGGGAAAAGATGACTGAGGTTGTTCATGGCTGAGGAGGAAATTAAATACTGAGGTTGCTGAGTGAGCTCAAGGCTCAGCAGTCCATTCCAGAAGACACTGAGAGAAGTCTCAGAATAGAGGGAATTAGTCCAAGAAAAAGCCACCATCCCAGGGTGGAAGAGAACATCCCTGGGGATAAGAAAGATGCTAGTCTTGAGCAGTTTCCACATGGGTCAGAGTTTTCGTTGTGTATTTGTCTAGTTTTTTAAATGGAGGTCAAACAATAAGAACCTTTGAAAATCAATACAGCTGTAGCTGGAAGCACTTCCTTCCAGCATGGGAAGCTGGCATCAGGATGTCCCTCCAGTGTGAATTTGGTCAATAAAGGAGTGGGAAGAAGTCAGAGCCTTGGGGAAAAGGGGAAGGACAGGGATCCAGCAGCGTGTGGGGAGAACGCTACACACAGGTGAGGGGATACAGAGGAGGGAGACACCTTGGAGAAGACCAGAAAGCACAGGACAATTAGAGCTATCAGCCACATCCAAGTAAGATGAGCCTGGGCCTGGAAGATTGGCCCAGAGTGAGGCTGAAGGAGAGGGGAAATTTGAGTAATTCCCTCAAAGACATTCCATGGCTGACAGGTTCTCATTTTCCCCTCAGCTGAGCTGGGGTTGGTATTGAACTCGCAGTGTTTGGATCTTTAGACTTATTTTTAATTTTTCCACTGAGTTTATTTATTTATTTATTTATTTATTTAGGCTAATCATCTTCTGTGACCTAACTTCCAATCATCAATGAAGGTAGACAGCTTCAGCCATGCCACCTTCGCTCAGGGCACCTCAGTCAGGGATGGTCTCCTGCTGAGCCCTCAGGCCTCTGCTGTTTGGGGCTTTGAGAACAGGACATTATGCTTCAGCAGCAATAGCCAGACTATAGGTTTTACAGACGAAGTGAAGCTGGCAGCCTGCAGGAAGCCACATTACGCCAACCTTCCTGTGGGCCACACAATCTTTGAGCTCTGAGAGAAACACCCAACGGATCTGTGCTGCGCACAATAAACCTCTAACGTGGGTTCATAAGTGAGTCAGTCGACCAGCAGGCTCAGCCTTCCCCCAAAGTCCTCAGGAAGGCATCGTCCTATCCTAGGCCAGTGTCCATAGAGGTCGGGGTCGGCACAGTCCTTTTGTACAGCCGTGTGAATAAGGCATAGCCTGCTGTTCGCCAGGGGCTACTCCCACAGAACGTTTAATTTCAAGTGTACTGACAGCCTGGAGTTTGTCTCAGTAGAAAAAGGAGACAGGGCTGGGAGATGATGGTTCAGTGGCTATTAGCACTGGACCAGAGTCCAGTAACCAGCACACATGTGTTGGCTCACAACTGTCTGTAACCAGCCCCAGGGGATCTTCTGGCTCCACAGGCACTGCACACGTGTGGCACACAGACATACATGCAAACAGAGTATCTCTACACATGAAAGGGAAAGAAATGGGGGATGGTTCCACTGCCCCCTCCCTTTGGTTCCCCTCCTCAGCCAACCTGCACCCTCTGCTGCTCCAAGTTAACAGTGATGACAACCGTGCAAAGCAGAGTAAAGAGTGTCCCTGGGTGGATTTCTGGAACACCCCCTCACCTTCCCACCCCACTGTCGCTTCTCCACCAGTGGTATGCTCCTTCAAGAATCCTCTGAAAATCCAGGAGTCTCATTATTTTGCTGGTTCTGAAAATACATCTGAGGCTGGTACATCTGAAAGAGATTCCAGATCATAGCCATCTGGCTTCGATAGTTCATAATTAATAAGTGGCTTGTTCTGCCTTAGTTGTCCCATTTTGAATTTAATACTATCTTCCTCTCCCAGTAATCTTTCATAACTGAGGTGAGGGTGACTTCAGAAAACGATGCCTTTCGTCTCTTTGCATGGTGTTCTTGAGATTAGAAAGGTGACCACATGTCGTCCCTCGTCTGCTTGTCCATCGAGCTTTTGCCTGAACAAGTTTTTAAGTGACTTGGGCCACACTTTTGGTGTAGTGGCCTTCGATTCACTTACTGACACCTGATAGAATGGAAAGCCCACCCCCCATGAAGGTCCCCTTAGAGGCGGATGAAAAGATGGATCAATGGATCAGAGTGCTTGCTGAGCACACATGAGGACCTGAGGGCGGATCCCAGAACCCCTGTAAAAAGCTGGGCATGGCTGCACATGCAGTGTGTGGGGTTGGAGTAAAGATGGGGAGGCATCTGGGGCTTGTTACCCACCAGCATAGCCTTATGTTCAGGAAGACACCCTTTCTTAAGGGGATAATGTGGACAGTGATAGAACAGGACACCAACATCCTCCTCTGACTGCCACACGTGTGCATGGCTGTGCACACAGATCCCACCTGTGTGCATAACATCACACACCTACATGACATACAGTCTTTGAAAAATAGTATGCTGCCCCAATGGGAGGGAACACAGCAGTATGGTTAAGAAAGCTATACTTGGCTTTTTAGTAATGTTCACCTCTTCACTAAGCTTTAGCTGAACTTCTACTGTGCACACCTGTGCTCTGTGAGCAGCCACCAGGCCTGCTGTTGGCAGAGTTAGAAGCGAACAGACATTGACAATTTCAGCCTCTTATCCTTTCAGATGAACTTGTATACTGACACCCCCATCTAGGTTACCGAAAAACTCTGAGCACAGGTTTATTAATGTTCTCATCTTGCCATATCATAATTAAGTGTGAAACATGTTTCTGTTTTCTCACTAAACTGTGAGATCCTTGAGGGCAACTCAATTTCATTCATGTTGGCACAGCTTATCCTGGCCAAGAACCTGACACTTAACAGATGCTTAGCGGATGCTCTCTACAGAGATGATGGAAGAGGGGAGGGGTCTGAGAGATGAGTCCCTTACATACAGCCATTCAACGGTTGTCACTGGAATGTCCCATTGCAGGTCTGAGAAATGTTAGCCCTGTGACCATCTGAGAGCCTTGGAATAGAAGTAAAGGAAAATTGAGACATCAGCTGGCCTGGGCCATGTGCCAAGAGTCTCTGGATTATGTCGGTGGAGGTGGAGGGGGGAGAACCTGAGTTCTGGGAAGGAAAGCACTGTGTATGTAAGTGTTGACATCTATTTAGGCAAACAGGAAAACATTTTGCCACCTCGCTTGACTGGAAAGGGAGTTCTGTTCGTCCCTTGATAGCCGAAATAATGTGGTGCATTGCAAGATCGTTCAGATTCCTTGGTGTCCCAGGCAGCTTCTTTACGTCAGTCAGGGGTACACAGTAGATTGTGTTTCTGGCCGACAAATTACAGAACTAGTCTCAGTATGAAGCAGAGGTTCTGTGGAGGAGGTGGTGGGGAAGTGGGAGCCTAGGCTCCTGGCGTAACATCTCTGACATACTACATGTTAGAGAGCCTGCCTGGAAGACTGGCAGAACCCAAAATAGGAACATCTGCTTTGCAGTAAAGTATAGTTTTTGACAAATAACAATCTCACTTTTTTTCTGAAATTCTATAGATGTGAAAATTGAGATTTCTCAGGACTTCGGGACCTCACCCAATGCAGTGCTCGACAACCCTGAACATTCAGCATCTCAGTAATCCCACTGAAGTCCTCCTTCTTCCCCGCTCCCTTCTTCCTCCCACCTCTCCTCTTTCCCTTCCCCCTCCTTCCCTCCCTTCTTTCTGATGGTCATTGGGCTTTTGATTGATTAAATCAGCTCTTTGGCATTCCCACACTTTCTTACCTCCCTCTACCTCCACAGCTGACTTTTCCTACATGTTCTTTTCCCAACATTCGTGTTTTTTGTTTTGTTTTGTGACTCCTTGATTAGCCAGGACTATCTGTGGCAACAGCTTTGTGGCTATCCTTTGGAGCCTGGTGGGTTCACAATGACCTTTCCTTAGCTAGGAATCCATCAGTCACCAATAGTTCAGCAAGAAGGTCTATGGTGTCATAAGCCCCGCCCAGATCCATGGTTGCTTGGCTGACACATTTTTTGTGCAAGACCAGTGCAGGCAACTACAGCTACTGTGGGGGCATGTTTGCAATGGCTGCATCATGCCCCGAAGGTAGCCTTTTGCGTCCCTTCTTTCTACCTCCTGGCTCTAGCATTCTTTCCACCCCGTCTTCATCAGTGTTCCCTGAGCCTGAGACGGGTGGTGTAAGTGTTTTGTTTGGGCATGAGCGCTCAGCCATCGTTTACTCTTGCCACACGGATTAGCTTCACAGAAGCCAGATAGGACAGATCCTCTCCCATCTTTATCTTGCCCTATTATATGGGCTAAAGTTACCACCTGCTTCTTGAAGTTTTCTAGTTTGATTTATGAGACTGCTCAGAATTTTCTTCCTGCCTTTATCCTATTTGCTACTCCCTCCATCCTACATCTCTTGAGGACGGTGTTTATCAAGCTGGGCCTTTGCATCCTTTCTCTTTGTATTCTATATACTCCTGTATCAGTCTCACCCCTATTGAGGCTTTGATCATTTCACTCCACAGAACTAACAACCATCTTTTGTAGACAATTTAGATCTAGCTACTGAACTCAATATACAGTGATAGATGATAAAAAAGATGATTGATGATTGGTTGGTAGATGAGAGAGAGATAAGACAGATAGATTAAAGATGATTAACTGATGGATAGATGATAAAGATAGATGATATAAAGATAAATGGTTGACAGAGAGATGGTTGATAGTAGACACATAGATGATTGATTGACCCATGATAGATACGTAGATAATTCATAATAGATAATTGATAGACAGATGATACAGAGATGAATGATAAAAAGATAAATACATTATTGATAAGTATATGCATAGATACACAAGAGAGATGATAGGGAAGATGAGAGTTTGATACACAGACATACATATAAACTATGCAGATGTACATATCTAAGAATGAGACTATTCACACACATGCATCTTTCTTTCACGTTCCGGAGCTGCCAGCCCCACACATTTGGCTCTGAAGTCACTGTACTATTCTACCACTTCAGTGTAAAGCTGCCCATTCAAGAGCCTGTAATGTTTCTTCATTTGTTCATATTTTCACTAGTTTTTGATAAATCAATATCTGGAAATTCTCTTCACATATTTCTGGCCTACTTCTGTGGCATCTGTGTCTAGGTATTGAACCATCCCACAGCCATTGTGATAGACAGGATCCTGTACCACTTATATTTTACAGATAACCAGGCTCAGACCTATTGATTCTCATCATGTTTGGTTTGAAACCAGCTGTTTCCAGAAATCCAATTTGTTTGACTTTGTCTTTAATTAGTTTTTCAGCTGATTGCTTCTGGTTTGTAAACAGGCTTGCATCCACAATGCTGACAGTTTTCTATTTATCCCCTTCACTCCCTTTGCGTCTCTCAGTTACACATGCCAGCACTCCTAGAAAAAAAATTCATGAGGAAAAATAGTGCTCATTTCTCTGGTTCTTGACTTTAATGTGAATAGAACACTTCTATTTTTCCAGATTATTTTTTAAATACTTCCATCATTGCGTTAAATGTGTCTACTTTACTTTATTAATGATACATCATTCTATTTCTGTCTTGCATAGTAGATAATGTTAAATTTTTATTAAATGGCTTTTAGTCATTCCAAAGAAATGATTATAAATAACTTCTCCTTTGATCTGGTCATATAAAAATTATATTAATAGAGTCCCTAACATTGAATCATTTTGTAGTAATATTTTTCTAACAAGATTTATTTAGTTTAAGAACTTAAAATCTCATTAAGCTCAGGAAACTATATCCCAAACTATAGTGTTCCCTTTATGACTTTCTGTTATACTTTATCTACTAAACCTATCCTTAATAACTTTGATGTCTTTACATCTATTTATTTATTTATTTATGCATAAAGTGGGGTGAATTTTACAGCACTCATATAGATGTTCAAGAACATCTTACAGAGGTTAATTCTCACCTTGCAATATGTGGGTCCTGGGGATTGAACTCAGGTCACCAGGCTTGGGAGCAAGCACCTTTACCTGCTGCTGAGCCATCTCACCAACCCTCTTTCATATCTGAACATAATACATTCATGTCAGTTTTTTGCTTGTGGGTTTTTGTGGAAATGTCTCAAACTGGACTTTTGAATCATTGGTATGGTGTTCTGTACTAACTTATCTGTTATTCATTGTTACTACTTTCAAATAAAAATTTCAAAATTCAAACATACAAATTCATATGATAGACTTACACTTAATTTTTTAAATACTCTTTTGTCCTTGGAGAGAGAGTGTGTGTGTGTGTGTTTGTGCTTGTGTACTAAGATGGGACCTTCTGCTTGCAAGCCCCTTCTCCCTCTTCATCAGCCCGTCAACTTAACTTGCCTGCCTACAGTTCTGAGGGCTCACTTCTGACCCTTCCTCCTCCGTGAAGCTTGGACATGCATCAAGGCAAACGTCTTTGGAAGCAACGGCCCTCACTGCCTGTTCCTCTGGGATGGATGGCGACTACTGTACTTGTAGATTAGGGTAGGAAGCTTATCTGATGCAGAGGTAACGGGTGCAGAGCTGAGAAGATTCCAGTTCGCCATGTTGGAGACAGATAGGATTGGGGAGTCCAGATATTTACAAAACAACTGGAATGACCCTAGGGATCAGCTCAATTTGAGCTAACAGCACAACCTCTCTGCTTAACATGTTCTGCACCCTGGTTAGTGCACCCTCTCACTGGATAACCTTTTCTTCCCACTGATGACTTACTATCGCCACCAGTGACCTGCTAGCATGCCCTTCCCCTCTGGGCAGCACATTCGTGGATTCCCGCAAGAGAAGCCTCAAGTCTTGTCTGCATTACGTCCCCAGCACCTTACGCAGTATCTATCTGGCACTCGACAATGCGTTACATAAACAAATTAACAACTGAAGGGTCCCTTCAGATGTTAGAAGCATTTCTGTCCTCTGTAGTTTAATGTTATTGTTCTTTCCCATTCGGCCTTTAGATATTTAACTAAGGAGCGAGCTTGTAAGGTAGGCAGAGACCATTGTTTCAGCTTTGGCAACAATCACCAGGTTTGTTTGCCCTGCCCTGAGAACCTTATGTTTCCCCCGCTCCTCGTCTTCCTGAGCAAAGAGCCTAGGGGATCAGAGGACTATTGTGTAACCACTTTCCCCTAAGTCTTAAATATTTGGCAGCTTCAAGCTTGGCATAAGGATTGGCACAAAGAATGGGAGAGCTGACTGTTCGGGAGACCAGAGCCAACACCTTAAATGGACTCAGTGGGGAAGCAGAGAGAACCTAGAAACAGTAGCTAGAGACATGGAGACTGCATCCCATCTCCTCTCAGATCTCCACCACTGGTCATGCCAATCAAGCCATAGCCGTTCTAGTCTCCCAAAGCTGACATCACAGTTTGCTTATGAGGAGCCAGTGAAACAGTCTGTGATAACTATTTCCCCTGTGCTTTCTGCCAGGTCTCAGGCTGTGGCCTGGAGAGTTCAGCAGAGTGGTCAGGTGCAGCTTGAGACCTGTCTTCAACTCCCATGGTAGGATGGGCAGACGTGGGGTATGTAGCCTTCAGAAAGCCTGAGCAGATGTCCACGCACAGTTCCACGTCATAGGCCCCAGGGGAGAAGCTATCACTCTTAGTCTGCTGGGTGGACCTAGTATTACACCATTGCTGATGACTTGTCATTGTACCCATTGATCGGTGCGTCTCTCAACCCTCATCACAGAAGCTTCTATTTGCAGTGCAGAGAAGAAGAGACTAGGGAACCCTCTAACTGGGACATCTGCATCAGGCCTCATCCTCTCATGGCTCAGGGATCATTGTGGGAAGAGGGGGAGAGAAGGGAAGAGTCAGAGGTTGTGGATGACTACAGAAGCAATGCATTCTGGGAACAACAGGAAAGCTGTACATACAAACACAGCAGTCACATCAACAGACGCTTGACCTGTGCAAGCTCAGTCCAGACCAAAGCTCAGCACGGACAAATGAGAGGGGCATGAAGCTCTGGCCTTGGCTGAGGAAGCTATTTGTTACTAACTGTTAGCTGCTGGGAGAGAGAGGGAGTTTTGCCTAAGAGTGTAGCCCTGGTAAGTTGGGTAAGTAGGAAGGGGAGATAGAGCTGGGAGTAGATGGGGAGGGGTGACTATGTTCAAAATAGATCATACAAATTTCAAAGAACTAATAAATTCCAGTTTTCAAGTTGAACCTTGAGGTGGATCACACAGGCCACCTCCTCAAACTCCCAAGTGTCCTCCGGAGGCTGCTGGCTCCAGAGGGCCATGTGCTTTTCTAGCAGATACAGTGCTTTTTGGGCAAAGCTCCATATCTCACTCATCTTTGTAGTCCCAGTGCCCAGTGATGGCTTTATTGAAAACCAACGAGTAGCGAATTAAATGGTATATGGACAGGAGCACAGCCCGGCTTCATCTCCCTGGCTCCCTGGTTCTATCTTAGCTATGTCATCCAGAGAAACTCTCAGCTCTGTGTCTGTGCATCTCTTCTATGTGATGTGAACAAGCCGGTGGTCCTTGAAAATCACTCTTTCGGTGCATCACCCTGCCTCTCTGCTTTGACATAGTCACACCATCCCAGAACCTCATCTCCCCTGCTGTTCTTTAGCGCTTCCTGAGATCCCACTGCTCTTCCCACATAGCAGCTTTGAGGTTCCTGCTCTCAGAGAAAGTCCTAAATCTCTCAGAGGACCTTTGAAAGAAAGCGTGCCATGCTGGAGACTGCAGATTCTGTGCGATGCCATCGGAAAGGCACCTTTTTCTAAGGATGGTGTCATGTAATGAATGACACGGCTTCGCTTTGCTGTCCATACAGCTTGGAGTTTGTAAAGAAGGGAGCTGGAAGTTTCCAGTGTTAAAGAATATACAATGTTTCTAGCTTCATTTTCTTGCTGTGATAAGACATCGTAACCAAAATCAACTTAGAGGAGGCAAGGGTTCATTAGGCTTACAATTATCCAATCATGACCCATCCTTGAGGGAAGTTGAGGTAGGAACTCAAGCAGGAATGTGCCAGCTCATGCTTAGCTAGATTTCTTACACAGCCTAGACCACTTGCCCAGGGAATGATGGTGTCCACACTGGGCCAGGCCTTCCTGCATCGTTAATCAAACAAATTCCCAAAGACGTGCTGCCCACAGGCCAATCTGATCTAGGCAATCTTTTAACTGAGACTCCTTTCCCAAGTGACTCTAGGCTACTTCAAGATAACAATTAAAACTAACTAGTACAAATGAGACTGTGCTTTGAGACAATCCCAGAGAGACGAGAGAAGAAAAGAGAGTCAACCAGGCAATGAGACTCCCCAGAGAGCTCTAAATTCCCAGTACTTAGCAGACTAGCTAATGCTCCTGGACATCAATATAAGAATGAGTTATGCGTCTGTGCTAAGGAGGGAGAGGGGGACATGCCCTTATATTGAGAAAGCATTCACAATGGAAGCCACAAAAGAAAAGACCTGGAGCTGACCAATTTGCCTCATCAGGAAATCCTGGGGAATCCTCCTGATTCCAACCTCTTAAGCAATAGTATTACAAAAAATCTCTCACCTGTCATGCTTTGGACTTTACCAAGATATAAAAGGAAGGCTTCCATTAAATTAATCTGGACTAACTTGGTGTCATAAAAACACCTTTATCAAAAAAGGACCTTTGTTGGAGAGAAACATGTTGTGTTTCCCATTCTCTGAACTGGGCTTTGTTCTGGACACCTTGAGGTATGCTAGATTGACGTGCAACCTGATCCTTGTCCTCAGGGGCTTACTGCTTCACTGTGTAGATGGTTACTGGCCAGGGTGACTAAGGCAACATTTTGATTTCACTTGAGCTGAGCAGAGGCAATAGAAAGTAAAGAAAACCCTGAAGGAGGCTTCTTGGGGAACCTTTCCATTTTGTGTGTGTGTGTGTGTGTGTGTGTGTGTGTGTGTGTGTGTGCTTATCAACATATGTATGGAGTCCAAAGTTTAACCTGAGATATCCTCTTGAGGTTCCATCCATGTTGTTTGTTTGTTCGGTTGGTTTGGTTTGGTTTGGTTGGTTGATTGGTTGGTTAGTTTGGTTGCTTGGTCTTTGTTTTTTCTTGAGACAGGATCTTTCATTTTACTATAGAGTCTTACCAATTTGCCTAGGCTGACTGTCCAGGGAGCCTAAGGGTCTCCAGCCCTCTTGGAAATAGGATTACAGACACATAGTAACACACGTGGCTCTTTAACGTGGACTCTAGGGATTGAACCCAGGTAATCACGCTTACACGGCCCGCAGAGCCATCTCTCCAGCACCTGAATTTGTTCTAAAAAAGAAGTGACAAGATTTGGTCTGGAAGAACAGCATTTTCAAAATCTGTCAGCACGTCCTGAGACACACCAGCAGGAACTACCCAAGACAAAAATAACTATGGCCACTGCTCATTTTAAGCCCACGCAACAGAAAATCCACCCATGAACTCTTTGGGCACAATTGGCTTCCTTATCACCCACAATAATTTTAAAAGTATTTTTTCCAAGTAGGCTTCAATATTTATCTCCTTTTGCTTCCCTCCACCCCCAAGCAGGACAGAAAAAAAAAAAAAATCTTTCCGGTGTCTACACTTCATCTTCACTTGCACTTCCTTCTGTTGACACAAAAGTACAGCTACCACCTCAAAGGGAACACAAGATAGTTCCTTCTGAAGCCAATATGAGCGACCATGACCTGCGAATGTAAACTGAGGTTACCCTAAATTACATACTTCAATATGGAAACAGTTTTATGAGGTTTTCATGGTAATAGAATAAAAAGAAAAAACATAAACCAAGTCACTTTTCAAATACAATGGTGAAAATGTTAAGTAGGCCATTAGCAAAGCAGAGAAAATCTCAGCTATGGACCCTTGATGCTGCCTGATGACAGCCCTCTGATGGGTGGAAAACAGGGGTTTTGTTAAGTTTATACATTCTAAGCTGTTTTACTTGTTAAGATGTTGGGTCTGGCCTTGTCTGAAAGTGACAGAATGAGCTCTGACACAGAGGGGCAGGGAAGAGCCAGCTATTTAGGAGGATAAAGATAGCCCAAGATAAGTTGTAACTGGGCTCTGGAATCCAGCACTATCACCGAGGTTCCGATCTGTAAGCCAGCCTTTGCAGACACAGCTTCTTCAGGGAATTTTTCATTCACATTTTCCAAATTATCGTGATTCCAGGAGGAAGACAGGCACTCACTACCCACCCAGACCCCTGCCCCTCAAAACTGTGTCTATGCACAATGTCAAAAACAGTAGGACACCTTGGTAAATTCATAGTTGCAGCTTCCAAAAAAATTAATACGTGAATCTGAGTATGCACTGTGACCAAGAATGACAGAGGTGGGGCTGAGGAATGACTGACGGGAAAAGCACTTGCTGAGGAAGTGTGAGGAGCTCGACATCTTCAAAACCACGGAAAGAGGTGGGGCTGGGGATGGCTAACGGGAGAGTACTTGCTGGGGAAATGTGAGGACCTGAACAGCCTCAAAACCAGGGAAAGCGGGATAGTCAGCACGTGCGTGTAATCCCAGGGTTCCTGCACTGAGATAGAGACAGACACAGAAGAAGCCTCAAAGCAAACAGGGACCCTCTCAACAAACAAGGTGGACAATAAGGATCAACATCAGAGGTCAACTTCTGACCTCTCTACGTGTGCCCAAACTTACACACATGAACATGCACACACACACACACACACACACACATTCATCATATGCACATCAAACACACATATACAACATACACACACATCATACAGACACTTATCATTATACTGCATACATTATAATGCTTAATGTACCATACACACATATACACACATACATCATACCCAGATACCAATCACACAATTACATCGTACACGTATACATCGTACAGTTGCATCATGCACACACATACGCGCATATATGCAAACACACAGTAATGTCAGAAGTGAGGCTACTCAGGAACGAGCGTTCTATGGGGCAGGACTTCAAGTTCCGTCTTAGGGAATGCTACCTTAGAAGAAGAGAAGCAGATGTGAGCATCGCAGGTCTTCTTTTCCCAGTAATGCCCGCGTGTGCTCTGGCAGGAATGCACCTCACCAGGCGACGGTCGACCAGGCCTGTTGCATTAGCTGTTGTCACACCTTTCTGAGCCTTCCCTCTCCATGCCACTACAGTGTTTTTCTCGTGAGTGAGCTGCTCGCATTTTGACTGTGCCTCACACGAATTTCAACGCAGGTTTCTGTCTTTCCCCAGGGGCACTTCTCAAGTCCCTTATCTCCCACTCAACAGGAAGGAGATCAGTTTTGTTCCTCGAATATTGAACAGCGATGATTTGCTTGTTTATGCGTGAGAAAAAGAAAGCTCTGAATGATTCTGTTTTCTGTACAACGGTTCCTCACTCTCCATGGAGGGGTCTTAGGTGGTGTAAGGACATTCAGAGTATGCTAGCACGACCCTATGGGAAGGAAAAGACACCACAATTCCGGCTCAGACAAGGCTCGCAGGGTGCAGGATGCCACTGTGGCCCGAGCCCCAGCTTCTGCTTGGCTGGAGACAGCCTGCAGGATAGGCCTAGACTGCTGCTTGACTCCAGCCCAACATGCTTGCTCCTTCAGACAGTGCTTCTACCCCGAAGTCTGCCCCAGCAGAGTGACCCTGGGGGAAGGGCTTCATTGTTTCATTCCTCCGTACCCCATGCTTTGAAGGCATGAAGTATGAGTGTGATGCTTGGATGATAAACTCATTAAAAGTAAAAGCTATTTATTTATATATCTGCATGATGCTCAAACAACCTTATTAGTCAGCTGTCTCTTACGGAATGCTTGGGTAGTGCTGTACCAACTTCTCTTAGAATGGAGCTTCTCAAATATTCTCAACTTAAGGACTTTTTTTTTTTTTTTGGCCTGAGATATTTTTAAATGACTCCAGGTACATACATAAAAATTGGTCTATAAATCATGCAGTTATTGATAATAAACCATAAAGGAATTTTAAAACAATTATTTAGTATAAATGTAACTTTAACATTTATTAGAGTTGAAAGCAAATTTGTATGCTAATTCAATGGATGATCTTGGTTATTTTAATATAAATAATTAAATCTTGGTTGAATATTTGATAGTGCAAGACATAAGGCGTCTTCAATGTTTTTCAGAGCAGATGGACATTTTTAATGATTTATTTGGCTTTTTTTAACTTATCATCTGTGTGGGTGCCTGCGGAGTTCCCCGGATCTGGAGCTACAGTGGGTTGTAAGCCATCATTACGGGAGCTGGGAACCAAGCTCCGGCTTCTGACAGAGCTGTAAGCGCTCTTAACTGCTGAGCCGTCCCTTCAGGCCCTGATATTTCTATTTTATAATCACAAGAACTGAGAACATTGCTTCCCATTGATATGTAAGGAAAGTGACAGACATGCATTAAGGACAATTTCAGAAGCTGTTGGGAATTCCGTCCTAATCCCAAGCCAAACTGACTTACTGACTTTTTTTTCTCCTAGAGATTTAAGTCAGCAAGTCAAACAAGAACACTAAAAATCAAAACATCCTATCGCAGTACAATCCAAACATTCGGCACTTACGTGCTGAGAAATGGCAGAAATGTGGCGAAATCTGTCCTTGGGGATTGGGGAACTGTAACAATGGGTACCTGAGTTCAAATCCTTGGCTCTCCCATAAGAGCTACAACAGAGTGTGCCTGTAATGTTTAGATTTATTTAATTTCATGTGTATGAGTGTTTTCCCTGTAGATCTGTATGCATATTGTGTGCATGCTTAGTGCATAAAGAGGCCAGTCAAAGGCACTGGGTCCCCAGAAGCTAGAGTCACAGGTGGCTGTGAGCTGTAATGTGGGTGCTAGGAACCAAACTCTGGTCTTCTGGAAGAGCAACAAGTCCTCTTAATAGCCAAGCCATCATGCCATCCCCGTGTTCAGTATAATTAGTATACACCAACTAAGAAGGCAGAAGAGAGTGTCCCTCTTTAAAAGTAAAAATGAAACACACAGCTCACAAAAATCAGAAACATTTACTGTTTGGCCCTTCAGAAAATGGTGGACAATTCTGAAACTGTCATAGGGTTCTGGACTGATAGTAAAAGACTCAAATCCTGGCTCTGATACTTACTGCCAGAAATTGACACTCAATTTCCTCATGCTAAATAGATAATACAATGGAACCCTGAAGTGGCAGATTGAGGATCAAACAATAGGAAATACACAGGGAGCCGAGCATACTGTCTGCTTCCTTCTATTCCACCCAGAGTTGGCATCTGAAAGAAAAGCTCCAAATTATCATCTCGTAACAAGATGTCTTTGGTGTGACCTGCTTTAGCCTGGGAAGTTTGTCACAAATTCAGACTTCTAGACATCACCCTAGAATTTCCGATTTGACAGCTCTCAAGAGAGGTAAGAGCCGCTGCCTTGACTGGCACAGTCATTTAGCTGTCTCTGTGTCCAGCTCCCTCCGATATTTGAGGAGACAAAGCCTCCGGGATTCCAAAGCCAGATCTCATGTCAGGAGCAGCCAGTCACAACAGACTGGGCAGTCACATGCCTGGCTTCTACCCAGACTTCCCACAGGCAAAGAGCCTGGGTGAAGGAACAATGGTTTACCCTGAAGCCCTGAACTCCTGAGCACTAAGGACCTGGGACTCTTGCCTGATTCATAACTGGGTACTGTGTTACACACCACCAGCCTCATGATTACACACACCCTAAAGGGTGTGAAGATTGGAGATGTAGTCTGAGAAGACCTCAGGCCTTCAGCAGGGAGCCTGTGTCCTGCACTGCCTGGTTTTCAACTATGCAGTGCTTCTCATTTCTGTCAGGCCTGACACCACAGCTCTGCTCTCTACCTGGGCCAGCTGCCTGCGGAGCCACACAGCGCAGCTGCCACACAGCCTTCTGTGCCTTCTTAATTTCCTGCTGCCCAGCTGCCCCGCCTGTGCAGTGTAGGACACATCAGCCTCTTTAGACTGTTAAGAGATTCACACACATGGAAAACTTGAGCCAGTTCCTGGCACAGAGCAAACCCTCAACTCTGAAGGCAATGGTCTTTACCTCACACGGTTTCTTGCTACCTGTATCCCAGTTCCTTCTAGAATGTTTCCACCCCCAGGCTTCTTCTTACCCACCAGAGCCAGCTCATTCTGGAAGCCTCGCTCAGATATCGCCCGTCTGAATCGTTCCCCGACCACTAAGCCTGCCCAGATCTCCCTCTCATGGGCTCATGCGGCCATTCTTCTTCCCAGATCCTGCCACAGGTGTACCTAGACAATTACCTGTGCGTTTAGTTGAGAAGCACCAATCCTACTCATACAGTCATAAGACTGGAACCTTCTGAGAGGATGGGTATATGCACAGTGTCTCCTTCCACATCCTCCTGTCACGGTGCACCCAGGACAGGGACTTAGTATAGGAAGGAAGGAAGGAAGGAAGGAAGGAAGGAAGGAAGGAAGGAAGGAAGGAAGGAAGGAAGGAAGGACGGACTGTAGTAAGTCTTCAGGCTTCCCTCTAGTGACAGTAACCTGAGGATAAAGTCCATGAGAGTTAGGTCCTCCAGCTCTCTACATGACTACAGCCTGGAAGAATTTATTTTCTCCCTCATAACATATCAAGATTGTAAGAAGTTGAAAGAGCTGTCAGAGTGCCACCATGACAGCTGACTGACATTCCCAATTTTTGTGATGCATCTGTTCAAATGCTCCCTCAATTTTCTGTCAAGAAAACAGAGGGCCTCCTTCAAGACATGGCACCATTTTAACTTTCTGGTCCCTTTTGACCCAGATATACACATTTCCCTTGCAATGAGGCAAGAGATCTAGTTCAATATCCCCAGTAGTGGGCAAAAAAGAAAAGATTTCAAAGATGTTTCCAATCACTAATTTTCCCAAACAGAGTTGTCTTGTGATAAACAGAACCGATAGCGGAGGCGTTAGTCCCTACTGCTAACGCCTGTAGTGGTCACGCCAGCCCTCTGTCCCTCCGCGAGCCTCTGAGATCAGGGGTGCTCTACACACATCTCCCAAGAGCCAGAATGTGAAAACAAGACTGTGAAACTGGGATTGGGAGGGGGGCTGAGCTCTACCGTTTAATCTCTTCCATGCTGTTCAGAGGAACAGTGAAGGCGAACGTGTTCATCTTGCCTGACGCGCCATGCTGTCGGCCTTCAGAGACCATGCCACTTCATCATTGAAGCTCTTGAGTTGCCTTAGGTGAAAACAAGTCCTGAGGAGCACTGAGGAAGCCCGCCATCTTATACCAGGTTCCCTGCAGTGCCTCAGACCCAAGTCCCCAACATGAGGCCGCAATGAAGGAGAGGGGAGACTGGGTGCACCTGAGAGCACCTGCGGGAGGACTCAGGTCAAATTCGCTGCGTGTAGATGGGCTGTAAGGAATATTTTTCTGTTGAGCCCAGAAAGAGCAAGGCAGCTGAAGAGGGCACCTGATATGGCCACCCCACACAAATGGCTCAGAGCCTGTTGATAACAATCCTATGTTATAAATACTATTTTAAATGATTTGGAGGAATGGACTAGAACAGGCTGGGTGTTTTTATTCAGTTCTACAACATCTGGGGGTGTATTGTTTGAAAGCCTAAGGATGGCAGAAACACCCAAATATTGGGATTTCCTGAAGCCAGAAGCTATAGAAACACCAAAGCCTGCCGCACGTGAGGGCGGTGTCCCAGCTAGCTTTCTGTTGCTAAAACACCACAACAAAAAGCAACTGGGGTGTGGCTGGCTTCATCTTACAGTTTATAATCAGCCCTGAAGTCAAGACCAGAGCTGAAAGCATGAGCCTGGAGGCAGGAGCAGAGTCTGAGGCCTGGGGAAGCACCGCCTACTCCTCCTCTGCTTGTTCATCTTCCTTATACAACCCAAGCCCACATGCACAGTGGGCCAGGCCCTCCCGCAGCAACGCATCATCAGGAATGCCCTGCAGACAGGCACAGCCTTTTCCTCAGGTGATGTTCCCTCTTCCCAGGTGATCGCAACTCTGTCAAGTTACAAAAACCATCCCAGGGCACAGCGAGTACCAGGGGTTTGGTGTCTGCCCTAAGATGTCCCATTTGCAGAACAGCCATCTTACCTCTTCACACGAGCAGCCACGGAGCCATCACTCACTACATTCTAACACAAGAGCTCCGCACCCTCTCAGCCCAGCCACGTTCCAAATGGCAATGTCTCCTGGCAGAACCGTACCCCTTCTTCCGCCCCGCCTCTTCACTTCCTCCATGTGCATCTTCCCTGGCTCTGTGACTCTTGAGTGCATCGCTCTCACAGGACTCTATGGAGACAGCAGGAAATGAGCCCATAAATCCCACTGATCGTAACACTTCTCAAGTGAGCAGCTGGAGATCTGGCTTGCAGGGCGCAGAGAGACACGTGCTGGCTGCATGACGGCCATCACCGAGCTGCAATAGGCCCTAGCAGAGTTCCCCTTGTACAATAAGCCAGAGCTCTCACCGTTTTTTTTCTTTGCCACGGCTGAATTGTAGATGCTAAATTCATTGTCAGGATTCAGAGCAGCAGAGAGTCACCAGAACTTGGTTGCTGTTGACTTAATTACTCAGGTTTATTCAGTCCCATAAAATAACCTCATAGATGCATAGGGCAATGTCCTGAAAGTGACCCAAAAGCCAAAGGACAGAGACACGTCTGTATGATGCCCCCATGAAGCCATGGAATGCCCATACTCTTTTAACTCTTTGTTTCCCCACATGGGCCTTCCATTCACATGGTCCAAAGTGAAGTTACACACATTTCAGATAGCAAGACAAAAAAAGGGAGATGGAAGAAGGGATGTCTCAAACTCTTGTTGCTGTCAACTTATCTGAATCAAATTAGGACTTTATTGCTAAGCAAAGTGGAGAAATGAAAGTTGTAGCAGGCTATCATCTGTCTGTGTTCTACGGATTCATATCTCAGAGTTGGATGTGTATATAAAAGAGCCTCCAGGAAGCAGTGATTCCTCAGCATGGTTATAGAAGCTCCCAGGGCCCAGTGGACACCGAAAAACAGTTGAAGATGGGTAAGACCAGACAGCGGAGACAGGCTCATGAAGGTATAACTCAGGTCATTAATACAGCAGAAGTTTTACTAGGTGTCTCCACCCCCTTCTTGGCAGCCACTCTCAGCAAACAGCCTGAAGAGGAAGAAGAAAAAATTAAAATTAAAAAATAGGAGAGAAAACTGAGAAGAGAGGCCGCTCAGTTGGCCGTGTAGCTGTGAAACAGACACCAAGCCATCGAAGCTGTTCAAACAAATGCCTTAATCTGTTTGCCGAGGCACAGAGAAGGGTGTGAGAGGCCAGAGGCCTTCAAGCCAATGGGAGAGAGTCCTTTCACAAACCCTCTGGGGCGCACGTGGAAGCTGGCGTAAATTAGCCTCTCTTCTGCGTGCCATTACTATCACACATTATCACACACGACATCTCATTCTGTGCCGTGTGTTGGCCTTCCACATGTTTTTCCTGGTAACAGAGGTTGACACTAGCAAGTTTGAGCTCATTGCTAGAAATTGTTCCCCGCCTGTCTAAAATGGGCAGAGACAGAGGCTCTGTGGCATGAGCAGGCATGACTGGGCCTGTCTTTGCCCTCATAGTCTCTATGGGGACCCTGGCAGAGATAGGGCTGGTTTGCCTAGTCTAGAGGGGTGGCTTATGGTGGTGAGGGTTCATCCGGGCTTGACTCCTCCTGCGACTCATGGGAACGTGTGGGTGAGGGCTGGGAATATCAAACCACAGAGGTGCCAGAGGGCTTCATTCTCCATGGCCTGTGTCGGGGCCTCCCTTCTCTTTCCCGGTACAATCCCTTGGTACCTGGTCACCCAGATGTAAAATGCTATGCAAAGCAGCTTCTGGGCCGGGGAGCTAGCTCAGTGAGTAAAGCACTTGCCTTGCAGACAGAAGCAGCTGCATTTGATCTCCAGAACTCATAATTTAAAAGCTGAATGAGTGGACACACTTTTCATCCCAGCCATGGGATGACAGGTGGATCCCTAGGATTCACTAGCTAGCCAGCCTGTTGACTCAGTGAGCCAGTGAGAAACCCTGCCTCAGTAAAACAGGGTAGACGGCCTGAGGAGTGATGGTGAAGATCTCCTCACCAGCCTTCACACGCATACGCACGCACATGCCTACACAATTTCACCCCCCCCCCCCCAGCTTCAAGATAATCCTCCCCTGTGCTTTCAACATTGTTTTTCTCCTAGCCTTTCTAGTACGGAATTCTGGAACCAAGTCTGACTCTGAGCATAGCTTGGCTTCATCCTTGATTATTTGGGTTCTTCATTGGACAGCAAGGATTTTTTTTTTTTTTTTTTTTTTGTCCATGATGAAGGAACTGGATTAAACAACCCCAAATCCAT
>REGO01000075.1:2356200-2375033 GCA_010120015.1 Rhombomys opimus | reverse complement strand
CACACACACACACACACACACACATTCATCATATGCACATCAAACACACATATACAACATACACACACATCATACAGACACTTATCATTATACTGCATACATTATAATGCTTAATGTACCATACACACATATACACACATACATCATACCCAGATACCAATCACACAATTACATCGTACACGTATACATCGTACAGTTGCATCATGCACACACATACGCGCATATATGCAAACACACAGTAATGTCAGAAGTGAGGCTACTCAGGAACGAGCGTTCTATGGGGCAGGACTTCAAGTTCCGTCTTAGGGAATGCTACCTTAGAAGAAGAGAAGCAGATGTGAGCATCGCAGGTCTTCTTTTCCCAGTAATGCCCGCGTGTGCTCTGGCAGGAATGCACCTCACCAGGCGACGGTCGACCAGGCCTGTTGCATTAGCTGTTGTCACACCTTTCTGAGCCTTCCCTCTCCATGCCACTACAGTGTTTTTCTCGTGAGTGAGCTGCTCGCATTTTGACTGTGCCTCACACGAATTTCAACGCAGGTTTCTGTCTTTCCCCAGGGGCACTTCTCAAGTCCCTTATCTCCCACTCAACAGGAAGGAGATCAGTTTTGTTCCTCGAATATTGAACAGCGATGATTTGCTTGTTTATGCGTGAGAAAAAGAAAGCTCTGAATGATTCTGTTTTCTGTACAACGGTTCCTCACTCTCCATGGAGGGGTCTTAGGTGGTGTAAGGACATTCAGAGTATGCTAGCACGACCCTATGGGAAGGAAAAGACACCACAATTCCGGCTCAGACAAGGCTCGCAGGGTGCAGGATGCCACTGTGGCCCGAGCCCCAGCTTCTGCTTGGCTGGAGACAGCCTGCAGGATAGGCCTAGACTGCTGCTTGACTCCAGCCCAACATGCTTGCTCCTTCAGACAGTGCTTCTACCCCGAAGTCTGCCCCAGCAGAGTGACCCTGGGGGAAGGGCTTCATTGTTTCATTCCTCCGTACCCCATGCTTTGAAGGCATGAAGTATGAGTGTGATGCTTGGATGATAAACTCATTAAAAGTAAAAGCTATTTATTTATATATCTGCATGATGCTCAAACAACCTTATTAGTCAGCTGTCTCTTACGGAATGCTTGGGTAGTGCTGTACCAACTTCTCTTAGAATGGAGCTTCTCAAATATTCTCAACTTAAGGACTTTTTTTTTTTTTTTGGCCTGAGATATTTTTAAATGACTCCAGGTACATACATAAAAATTGGTCTATAAATCATGCAGTTATTGATAATAAACCATAAAGGAATTTTAAAACAATTATTTAGTATAAATGTAACTTTAACATTTATTAGAGTTGAAAGCAAATTTGTATGCTAATTCAATGGATGATCTTGGTTATTTTAATATAAATAATTAAATCTTGGTTGAATATTTGATAGTGCAAGACATAAGGCGTCTTCAATGTTTTTCAGAGCAGATGGACATTTTTAATGATTTATTTGGCTTTTTTTAACTTATCATCTGTGTGGGTGCCTGCGGAGTTCCCCGGATCTGGAGCTACAGTGGGTTGTAAGCCATCATTACGGGAGCTGGGAACCAAGCTCCGGCTTCTGACAGAGCTGTAAGCGCTCTTAACTGCTGAGCCGTCCCTTCAGGTCCTGATATTTCTATTTTATAATCACAAGAACTGAGAACATTGCTTCCCATTGATATGTAAGGAAAGTGACAGACATGCATTAAGGACAATTTCAGAAGCTGTTGGGAATTCCGTCCTAATCCCAAGCCAAACTGACTTACTGACTTTTTTTTCTCCTAGAGATTTAAGTCAGCAAGTCAAACAAGAACACTAAAAATCAAAACATCCTATCGCAGTACAATCCAAACATTCGGCACTTACGTGCTGAGAAATGGCAGAAATGTGGCGAAATCTGTCCTTGGGGATTGGGGAACTGTAACAATGGGTACCTGAGTTCAAATCCTTGGCTCTCCCATAAGAGCTACAACAGAGTGTGCCTGTAATGTTTAGATTTATTTAATTTCATGTGTATGAGTGTTTTCCCTGTAGATCTGTATGCATATTGTGTGCATGCTTAGTGCATAAAGAGGCCAGTCAAAGGCACTGGGTCCCCAGAAGCTAGAGTCACAGGTGGCTGTGAGCTGTAATGTGGGTGCTAGGAACCAAACTCTGGTCTTCTGGAAGAGCAACAAGTCCTCTTAATAGCCAAGCCATCATGCCATCCCCGTGTTCAGTATAATTAGTATACACCAACTAAGAAGGCAGAAGAGAGTGTCCCTCTTTAAAAGTAAAAATGAAACACACAGCTCACAAAAATCAGAAACATTTACTGTTTGGCCCTTCAGAAAATGGTGGACAATTCTGAAACTGTCATAGGGTTCTGGACTGATAGTAAAAGACTCAAATCCTGGCTCTGATACTTACTGCCAGAAATTGACACTCAATTTCCTCATGCTAAATAGATAATACAATGGAACCCTGAAGTGGCAGATTGAGGATCAAACAATAGGAAATACACAGGGAGCCGAGCATACTGTCTGCTTCCTTCTATTCCACCCAGAGTTGGCATCTGAAAGAAAAGCTCCAAATTATCATCTCGTAACAAGATGTCTTTGGTGTGACCTGCTTTAGCCTGGGAAGTTTGTCACAAATTCAGACTTCTAGACATCACCCTAGAATTTCCGATTTGACAGCTCTCAAGAGAGGTAAGAGCCGCTGCCTTGACTGGCACAGTCATTTAGCTGTCTCTGTGTCCAGCTCCCTCCGATATTTGAGGAGACAAAGCCTCCGGGATTCCAAAGCCAGATCTCATGTCAGGAGCAGCCAGTCACAACAGACTGGGCAGTCACATGCCTGGCTTCTACCCAGACTTCCCACAGGCAAAGAGCCTGGGTGAAGGAACAATGGTTTACCCTGAAGCCCTGAACTCCTGAGCACTAAGGACCTGGGACTCTTGCCTGATTCATAACTGGGTACTGTGTTACACACCACCAGCCTCATGATTACACACACCCTAAAGGGTGTGAAGATTGGAGATGTAGTCTGAGAAGACCTCAGGCCTTCAGCAGGGAGCCTGTGTCCTGCACTGCCTGGTTTTCAACTATGCAGTGCTTCTCATTTCTGTCAGGCCTGACACCACAGCTCTGCTCTCTACCTGGGCCAGCTGCCTGCGGAGCCACACAGCGCAGCTGCCACACAGCCTTCTGTGCCTTCTTAATTTCCTGCTGCCCAGCTGCCCCGCCTGTGCAGTGTAGGACACATCAGCCTCTTTAGACTGTTAAGAGATTCACACACATGGAAAACTTGAGCCAGTTCCTGGCACAGAGCAAACCCTCAACTCTGAAGGCAATGGTCTTTACCTCACACGGTTTCTTGCTACCTGTATCCCAGTTCCTTCTAGAATGTTTCCACCCCCAGGCTTCTTCTTACCCACCAGAGCCAGCTCATTCTGGAAGCCTCGCTCAGATATCGCCCGTCTGAATCGTTCCCCGACCACTAAGCCTGCCCAGATCTCCCTCTCATGGGCTCATGCGGCCATTCTTCTTCCCAGATCCTGCCACAGGTGTACCTAGACAATTACCTGTGCGTTTAGTTGAGAAGCACCAATCCTACTCATACAGTCATAAGACTGGAACCTTCTGAGAGGATGGGTATATGCACAGTGTCTCCTTCCACATCCTCCTGTCACGGTGCACCCAGGACAGGGACTTAGTATAGGAAGGAAGGAAGGAAGGAAGGAAGGAAGGAAGGAAGGAAGGAAGGAAGGAAGGAAGGAAGGAAGGACGGACTGTAGTAAGTCTTCAGGCTTCCCTCTAGTGACAGTAACCTGAGGATAAAGTCCATGAGAGTTAGGTCCTCCAGCTCTCTACATGACTACAGCCTGGAAGAATTTATTTTCTCCCTCATAACATATCAAGATTGTAAGAAGTTGAAAGAGCTGTCAGAGTGCCACCATGACAGCTGACTGACATTCCCAATTTTTGTGATGCATCTGTTCAAATGCTCCCTCAATTTTCTGTCAAGAAAACAGAGGGCCTCCTTCAAGACATGGCACCATTTTAACTTTCTGGTCCCTTTTGACCCAGATATACACATTTCCCTTGCAATGAGGCAAGAGATCTAGTTCAATATCCCCAGTAGTGGGCAAAAAAGAAAAGATTTCAAAGATGTTTCCAATCACTAATTTTCCCAAACAGAGTTGTCTTGTGATAAACAGAACCGATAGCGGAGGCGTTAGTCCCTACTGCTAACGCCTGTAGTGGTCACGCCAGCCCTCTGTCCCTCCGCGAGCCTCTGAGATCAGGGGTGCTCTACACACATCTCCCAAGAGCCAGAATGTGAAAACAAGACTGTGAAACTGGGATTGGGAGGGGGGCTGAGCTCTACCGTTTAATCTCTTCCATGCTGTTCAGAGGAACAGTGAAGGCGAACGTGTTCATCTTGCCTGACGCGCCATGCTGTCGGCCTTCAGAGACCATGCCACTTCATCATTGAAGCTCTTGAGTTGCCTTAGGTGAAAACAAGTCCTGAGGAGCACTGAGGAAGCCCGCCATCTTATACCAGGTTCCCTGCAGTGCCTCAGACCCAAGTCCCCAACATGAGGCCGCAATGAAGGAGAGGGGAGACTGGGTGCACCTGAGAGCACCTGCGGGAGGACTCAGGTCAAATTCGCTGCGTGTAGATGGGCTGTAAGGAATATTTTTCTGTTGAGCCCAGAAAGAGCAAGGCAGCTGAAGAGGGCACCTGATATGGCCACCCCACACAAATGGCTCAGAGCCTGTTGATAACAATCCTATGTTATAAATACTATTTTAAATGATTTGGAGGAATGGACTAGAACAGGCTGGGTGTTTTTATTCAGTTCTACAACATCTGGGGGTGTATTGTTTGAAAGCCTAAGGATGGCAGAAACACCCAAATATTGGGATTTCCTGAAGCCAGAAGCTATAGAAACACCAAAGCCTGCCGCACGTGAGGGCGGTGTCCCAGCTAGCTTTCTGTTGCTAAAACACCACAACAAAAAGCAACTGGGGTGTGGCTGGCTTCATCTTACAGTTTATAATCAGCCCTGAAGTCAAGACCAGAGCTGAAAGCATGAGCCTGGAGGCAGGAGCAGAGTCTGAGGCCTGGGGAAGCACCGCCTACTCCTCCTCTGCTTGTTCATCTTCCTTATACAACCCAAGCCCACATGCACAGTGGGCCAGGCCCTCCCGCAGCAACGCATCATCAGGAATGCCCTGCAGACAGGCACAGCCTTTTCCTCAGGTGATGTTCCCTCTTCCCAGGTGATCGCAACTCTGTCAAGTTACAAAAACCATCCCAGGGCACAGCGAGTACCAGGGGTTTGGTGTCTGCCCTAAGATGTCCCATTTGCAGAACAGCCATCTTACCTCTTCACACGAGCAGCCACGGAGCCATCACTCACTACATTCTAACACAAGAGCTCCGCACCCTCTCAGCCCAGCCACGTTCCAAATGGCAATGTCTCCTGGCAGAACCGTACCCCTTCTTCCGCCCCGCCTCTTCACTTCCTCCATGTGCATCTTCCCTGGCTCTGTGACTCTTGAGTGCATCGCTCTCACAGGACTCTATGGAGACAGCAGGAAATGAGCCCATAAATCCCACTGATCGTAACACTTCTCAAGTGAGCAGCTGGAGATCTGGCTTGCAGGGCGCAGAGAGACACGTGCTGGCTGCATGACGGCCATCACCGAGCTGCAATAGGCCCTAGCAGAGTTCCCCTTGTACAATAAGCCAGAGCTCTCACCGTTTTTTTTCTTTGCCACGGCTGAATTGTAGATGCTAAATTCATTGTCAGGATTCAGAGCAGCAGAGAGTCACCAGAACTTGGTTGCTGTTGACTTAATTACTCAGGTTTATTCAGTCCCATAAAATAACCTCATAGATGCATAGGGCAATGTCCTGAAAGTGACCCAAAAGCCAAAGGACAGAGACACGTCTGTATGATGCCCCCATGAAGCCATGGAATGCCCATACTCTTTTAACTCTTTGTTTCCCCACATGGGCCTTCCATTCACATGGTCCAAAGTGAAGTTACACACATTTCAGATAGCAAGACAAAAAAAGGGAGATGGAAGAAGGGATGTCTCAAACTCTTGTTGCTGTCAACTTATCTGAATCAAATTAGGACTTTATTGCTAAGCAAAGTGGAGAAATGAAAGTTGTAGCAGGCTATCATCTGTCTGTGTTCTACGGATTCATATCTCAGAGTTGGATGTGTATATAAAAGAGCCTCCAGGAAGCAGTGATTCCTCAGCATGGTTATAGAAGCTCCCAGGGCCCAGTGGACACCGAAAAACAGTTGAAGATGGGTAAGACCAGACAGCGGAGACAGGCTCATGAAGGTATAACTCAGGTCATTAATACAGCAGAAGTTTTACTAGGTGTCTCCACCCCCTTCTTGGCAGCCACTCTCAGCAAACAGCCTGAAGAGGAAGAAGAAAAAATTAAAATTAAAAAATAGGAGAGAAAACTGAGAAGAGAGGCCGCTCAGTTGGCCGTGTAGCTGTGAAACAGACACCAAGCCATCGAAGCTGTTCAAACAAATGCCTTAATCTGTTTGCCGAGGCACAGAGAAGGGTGTGAGAGGCCAGAGGCCTTCAAGCCAATGGGAGAGAGTCCTTTCACAAACCCTCTGGGGCGCACGTGGAAGCTGGCGTAAATTAGCCTCTCTTCTGCGTGCCATTACTATCACACATTATCACACACGACATCTCATTCTGTGCCGTGTGTTGGCCTTCCACATGTTTTTCCTGGTAACAGAGGTTGACACTAGCAAGTTTGAGCTCATTGCTAGAAATTGTTCCCCGCCTGTCTAAAATGGGCAGAGACAGAGGCTCTGTGGCATGAGCAGGCATGACTGGGCCTGTCTTTGCCCTCATAGTCTCTATGGGGACCCTGGCAGAGATAGGGCTGGTTTGCCTAGTCTAGAGGGGTGGCTTATGGTGGTGAGGGTTCATCCGGGCTTGACTCCTCCTGCGACTCATGGGAACGTGTGGGTGAGGGCTGGGAATATCAAACCACAGAGGTGCCAGAGGGCTTCATTCTCCATGGCCTGTGTCGGGGCCTCCCTTCTCTTTCCCGGTACAATCCCTTGGTACCTGGTCACCCAGATGTAAAATGCTATGCAAAGCAGCTTCTGGGCCGGGGAGCTAGCTCAGTGAGTAAAGCACTTGCCTTGCAGACAGAAGCAGCTGCATTTGATCTCCAGAACTCATAATTTAAAAGCTGAATGAGTGGACACACTTTTCATCCCAGCCATGGGATGACAGGTGGATCCCTAGGATTCACTAGCTAGCCAGCCTGTTGACTCAGTGAGCCAGTGAGAAACCCTGCCTCAGTAAAACAGGGTAGACGGCCTGAGGAGTGATGGTGAAGATCTCCTCACCAGCCTTCACACGCATACGCACGCACATGCCTACACAATTTCACCCCCCCCCAGCTTCAAGATAATCCTCCCCTGTGCTTTCAACATTGTTTTTCTCCTAGCCTTTCTAGTACGGAATTCTGGAACCAAGTCTGACTCTGAGCATAGCTTGGCTTCATCCTTGATTATTTGGGTTCTTCATTGGACAGCAAGCCTTTTTTTTTTTTTTTTTTTTGTCTCATGAAGGAACTGGATTAAACAACCCCAAATCCATCTCCTCATACTACAACACTACCTACCCACTAAATTCCGAGGCGCCGTCAGCATCCAAGCACCACAGACACATGAACCCAATCCCTGGTTCAAGTTGCTTCTAGTGTGTTTGCCACTGGCCCAGCATCTTCTCCCCGAATCCCTGAGGAAGCACATACGCCAATGGTTAGAAATCTTCCTCTGCTTAAGGCCGCAGTGTCACAGAGCAAGGAGCACAGACACCCTCAGGAGTCTACCAGGCCTCTGCTCCCGCACACTCCCTACGCCACCTTTGGCTCTTTTAAACTCTGTGTGTGTGCACCGGCTCGGCACAGACTGCTTTCCTGTGTGCCTTTCCTGAGCCTGGCGTCTGCTGAGTCTCATAATGATGCCTCATGGGCAATGACAGACCCTTGCTCTTGAGGTGCAGTGGTTAGGCTCTGTGGTGGCTGACAGTCACAGTTAGCTTGATTAGGTTTCTGAATCACATCCCCGCGGAAACCTACTGTGTCCCTTGCTGTGCAGTCTTCCTACTGCTGCGAGGAAGCACTGTAACCAAAGTGACTCATGGGAGACAGAGTTTATTCTAGTTTATGGTTCCAGAGAGTCCATGATAGGAAGCCGTGGCAGCAGGCAGCTGAATCAGGAAGCTGAGACCACATGTCCAGTCACAAACAGGAAGCAGAGGGCAAACTGTAAGTGGAGCGAGGCTGAGCACTCTCAATCCATCCCGGTGGCTCTTCCTCCCCCAGATATTCTACCTGCCTCCAAAGGTTCCAAAGCCTCCCCCCAAACGGCACGGCCAACTTGTGACCAACTGTTCAAATATATGAGCCCATGAGGGACATTTCTCATCCAAGCCAGTACCCATACCGCCCGGTATGTCTGTATGTTTACAGAGACGCCTCAGTAAGCAGAGAACATGCCCTGTGATATAGACAGCACCATCCCGTGGGCTGGGTTGCAAAGCTCGTTCAACACTTGTTTCTCTCGGCTTCTTGACTGTGGACAGTCTTACAAAGCTACCGCGTGCTCCTTCTCCTTCATTATGTGCTTCAACTGCAAGCCAAAGGAAACCCTGCCCTCCTTAACTTGCTTTCGTCAAGTGTTTGGACGATGCGACAGGAGAGACAGCTAATGCAAGGCTGGCACTGGGGGAGGGAGGGCCTGGATGGATGATCACTATGGGGATCTTAGGATACTATACCTGGTCCCTGTTCCTCTCTGTCTCTCTCTGTCTCTCTCTCTCTCCTTCCTGTGCACCATGAACTGAGCAGCCTCTGTCATATGCCCCCCCACCAGGATACCCTGCCTCATCATGAGCCCAGAGTCAACAGAGTGAAGACTGTAGACTGAGCCTCCTGATCCTGTGAACAAAAATAAATCAGTCTTCCTTTAAGTTATGTCAGGCATTTTGTCACAGTGACTGTGTGGACCCTAGGGGGCTGGGCTGGGCCCTGCCAGGTGGTGTGCCTGGGCCTCTGTCCACAGGCTCGTGGGCCACCCAACTGTCTTCTTCTTTCTTGGGAAGGCGTCTTTCCTCTGTGATGGTAACATTCCTACCCCACGCATTTCAACATCTGATATCTCACTGGTTCCTTGTCTCATAACCATTCTCTGGGAACCTCTCCCAACTGCTGGCAGAAATGTGATCTTCAAGGAGCAGGAAAAGGACCCTGAATGGAGAGGGGATGGAGCAGAGGTAGCAGACACCAGACTCCTCCTCCATACGGAAGACAGGTCCTGGGGTCTCCATGCCAGGAGGTAACTCATTCCAGTGTAGAGCTGGCCAGACACTGGGACCCCTTTCTCAGCTCTGACACCAGGTTTCAGCAATTATTTTGTTGAATTGTCTCACTGGACTGTGAAGGATGAGTAACTTGGCTTTAATTTATTTTTTTCCCCATGAAATACTATTTAGGCTATAATTGAGTACTTCCATCCTTGACAGTAGCTATTAAGCTGACGCCACTGTCTCCTCGGCAGTTTGCATCTTCAGGCGTCTGGCCCAGGATACAGCCAGTCCCACCGTGGTTCAAGCGTCTGGTGTCCTGTGTACCCTGGGTTAAGCTAGGCACCAAGGCTCGGAGAAGCAGTCATGTGGCCCCTGGGGAGACGAGCGCACGAAGAAAGGCAGTGCGAGCAGATGCTGTGTGCACAGTGTACCGGCATACCTGTTAGCTTGAAGAGCGCTAACTCACTCCACCCAGTAAACACCTTCAACCCTCATGTCAGGAGGAAAAACAAATGGCCATTCAGAGCCACCACTTTAAGACATATTAAGTGGCTTTTAAAAAGACAAGGAGGAAGAGCAGCCAGGAGAGGCAAGAAAAAAAAATTCTGGTGTTGGGAGATACTGGAAGAGGAAAATCATGTCTTTATTCAAGTGAAGGGGATCCAAGGCCAGAGGCCCCAGACCAGGAAAGCCCTCCCTCACCAGTATGCACAGGCTCTGGGTGGTCAGTGAACAGAGAGCTACGGAATGTTCACTTTCTAGAAAATACTCCTAATTTTCCTCAATGCTTTGTGTGTTTACTCCTGGCTCCAGCACCTTTCATATCCTCTGACAATTAGTTCTCTCTATTGGCAGCCACCTCCCAGGCCCGCCCACAGACCTTGCCCTTTCTCCACAACCTGCTTCCTTGTTTCTCCATCTGACATTAGCAGGAAACAGTCAGAAGCCACCCTCTCTGCCTGCTGCCTGCTGCCACCTTGACAGAAGGAAAGGGCTGCTTCATTAATCTGCTGGTAGCTGCCATGGCTCTGTCTTGCGCCACAGAGCTTCAAATAATAGGATATTTGAAAGTTATCAATCAGGTCTGGGGCTCAAGGGAGACACTGAAGCAGACTATCCCTTCGGATAAAAAGTTTGTTATGAGTTATGAAACACTATAGACTGATGTACAAACTGACAGACAGCATGACAGGGGCCCTGATGAGAGTTGAGGCTCACGAGGCAGAGTCTAAGTTTCTTCTTACAGACCCCAGAAAAAGAGAGACAGGCTGCATGTAGTCAGGCTATCTGTGATTCCTGAGCCACAGGAAACAGAATTTCAGGGAAGAAACGAGGAGGAAGAGAGACACATTTCACTAGGGTGCATCCATTGTTGTAGGCGGCGATTAATATTTACTATTAATTAATTAATAGCAATTAATATTTACTATTGGTTTATCTTCTAGTAAAGCTTGCTGTTAATCTTGAACAGCTGTATAACCAAATCACCACACAGAGACTGGGTTTTTAGTTAACCTAGAACACAATGCTGGGCAATATTTACTCCCTCCTAAACCTCCAAGCCCTCAGTTTCCTAACATTTAGATTTTCCACATTATACTTGCTTTTTGTGAAATCTTAGGTTTGGTTCATGCTCCACATCCTCCAAGACCTCTCCTCTAGCTCTGCTCTCCTCACTCTACTCTCACCCCTTCTCCTCCCATTCATCTCCTACCTTCTGGCTCCTCCCCTCTTTCCTGTCCTCTGGCTCCTCCCTGCTCAACATTGTGTCTAGTTGCTTTATTTTATCCTGTTTACACAAGAGTTGAGACAGGATGTTTAGAATGAGTATCACAATGCAATATCCGGATGGGGGGGGGAGAAATCAGTATTTGAATGAATAAGGGTAAGGTGTATACATTAAAAAAAAAAACACATCATACCAACAATCCACTGTGCAGACTGGGGATAGCCACACACAGGAAGCCTTCTGATGTCAGACAACATGGGGACATTGTGGGGACATGAAAATAGCCTGACTCTGAACCTCAGAAACCACATTTTAAAAGACAGACTAGTGGCAAGCAGTCTGTCCCAGTACTGGGTGAGTGGACGCAGGCAGGTCCCTGGAGTTCCCTGGCACACCAGCCTAGCCTGCTTGATGAGCTCCAGGGCAATGAGAGACTGTCTGAAACAAACAGAACTCAAAGTGGGTAGTGCCTGAGACACCGTGCCCAGGGTTGCCCTCTACCTTCACATCCACACTCCCACACAAGCATCACACCCACACATCCGTGTGCCTCCCACTCAGACACACCCAGAGTATGCCCTATGCTGCTTTCCATAGACATCCTCACCTAATCAACCTTCCAGGTCAAATTCAACTGTCACCTCCACTGAAAAGATTTTGTCTCTCCAGTCAACACCCACAGGACCTTCTGTCCATGCTGGCTGCTGTGCCTCACACAGTGTAACTCTCCATGGCTGGGAGAAGCACATTGTGTGGGGGGGAGAAGTGCGTGTGGCCGTGTTTGTGTGTGTGCATGTGTGGATGTGTCTGTGTGTGTCTGTGAGAGGTGTGCGTGTCTGGGTGTGGGTGTGTTTGCAAGAAACAGCCATTCCTACAGAACATGGGCTGAGCTCTGCTCTGACATACAGGAAAAAAAAAGTTAATTAAGTAAGACTCACTGAATGAATCAATTATACTCAGTCCAGGGAAAAGTACAGATGTCTGTGTGCAGAGAAAAGAAGGCTGTGCCAGTGTTGAGAGTGGGAGAGAGAGTCCTGGATCATTCCTAGTTAGAACAGAGGCTCTGCAGCCAGCTGCCAAGTTCAGCCTCAGCCCCACCACACTTGGTAAATGAGTTGATTTTACCTGAGTCTCAGTTAGCTCATCTGGCAAATGAGATTCTGACATTGGTCTTCCTCAGAGTTGCTATATGATAAATAAGTTAACACAAAGAAAGCAAGGAAGAGTAAGCCCAGGATTTATCACGTGTGCTCGCTTCTAGCTGAGAGCTACTCTTAAAGACTGGTGTGCATGGGAGATTTTATTTTCATCTTGAGATGAATTAGATGGCATTATTTAAAAAAAAACACACAGAAATAGCTAGAAAATAAAAAGTAAAAGGAATAGGCAACAGTACTCTTTGGGAAAAAATGTCTTGATGGGTTCTCTTGAAGTTAACTAAAAATACCAACTTAGACACCACAAAATATCACCTTCTATACATTCATTTCCTTGGAAGAAAGCAAAGAATGTTTAGTCAGAGAGCTAAAGGAAAACATTTTGCGACTAGGATTAGAGCAAGGGTGTGCGTTTGTGATCCTGAGTATTGGACCTTGTATCGAAGTGTTAAGGCAAAGAAAAGGCCTGGGACTTGCCTTTGAAGGGCTGTTCAAGATCCAGGCTCTCAAAGGCGGGAGCTAGAAGACCCTACCTAGAGTAGACCAGCCTTGGGAAGCCATTGGTTTACCTTTTCAATGACTGGAGAAAACCACCCATCTCTACTCTTAGTGCTCAAGTCAACAGGGAAAAGACAATCGCCTCTCCAGAGAGTCTTGGATGGAAAGAAGGTTCTCACCTACGTGTACAGGCCAAGCATGGTAAGCAAGCAAAATCAAAAGTGCGGGGCAAACCAAAATTATAAAAAGGAAACGTGGTGACAATTAAAATGTAGAAGCTCATTAGACAAGCAATTACTACATCCTAAAGACGGTCTGTGAACTGGAAAGTTAGTCCTAAAATTATTCAAGTGCAGAACAGACATCAAATAGTGCAGCACAAGACATCTGTTGGGAGAGATGGCGAAGCAGTTAAAAGTGCTGGCTGCTCTTTCAAGGGACTAGGATTTGGTGTCCTGGTCTATGTGTGGTTCACAGCCATCTATAACTCCAGTTCCAAAGGCTCCAACACACTCTCTGGCCTCCACAGGCACTGCACTCATGTGGTGCACAAACATGTAAAACAATTGTTATAAATGTTTCTTAAATTTAAGATATAAACTAAATTATTTTAGCAGAGAAGGCATCTCCATATTCTTTTTGAATATTTTATCAAATTTAAATACCACAAAACCAAATGATTTTCCAATTCATACTACTCTCTGCTGATAAAGAGCATAAATTCACTGAAACACAGAAATCCATTGAAACATTCTTCTCAATAGTCAAAATAGTTCTAAGAGTTTAAAAACTAAACTGTGCACGCCACAAAGGCTCCCCTTGCTCAGCTCTCCTCCTGTCTTCGTAGGGACACATTTCAATACATTTTTGACATATTTGTATTTGTATTCAAAAATAATGATTTGTGAGGCTGGAGCGGTGTCTCCCGATCAAGAGCATTACTCTTGCAGAGGACATAGGTTCAGTTTCCAGTTGGAGGCCCCCAGCTGTCTGCGCTCTGATAAGCAGCAGCACTGGATGCCTCTTCCGGCCTCTGCAAGCCCCGTGCATCACGGGGCACAGCCATACACTCAGGGCCACACATATAAAAGAAAAACAAATCACTGGCAAAAAAAAAAAAAAAAGCATAATTTACCAAAACACTCAGAATCCAATATTTTGGGGTTCTTCATTAAAAACACTTTAATTAATGATCTCCAGCTAATTTTAAAGAACATGCAGCCACAATCAATTTTATTACTTGAGTTAATTCACAGAAGGTTATCAAAGGCTCAGACACATTTGAAGTGTTATCTCAGTCAAAAGTTATATTCATCAAATAAAAAAAATTACAAAAAATAAATTAGTTCAGTTACTCTAAGCACCAATATATTTTTTAATTTAATTTCAAAGCTATAGTTTCTATTTCAATTGGCAAAACATCAGCGTGTTTTGACACAGTTGCAAATTATGTGTACCACCTAGTGACATAAAAGTTTATTTATGTTCCAGGCCTTCTTAATTTAGTAAAAAACCAATATTTTTAATGCAGTGTATTCACCAGCAGAAAAACAAATGACTGTATCTTCACTGCTGAAGTCTGAACCGGTGGCATGCACAATGCCAGCCAGCTGTTTCACCTTCCAAAAACTTTGAATCCAAGAATTAATTAGATTAAAAGAGAATTGAAGCATCATTGAAATGATCTGATTTTTTTTCTGTTTGAAAAGTCTGACGACTCTGATATAAAATTAGAATCATTTAGCTATTTGGCAAGTTCTTCTGCTGACTGGGCCAACAGATTAATAGCTATGACTTGACCTTTTGTACATGGAACAAGAAAATTGAAATTGAAAATGACTGAAATTAATTATTTCATCTAAGTGAAAACTTGTGTTTTTCGGGTAGGCGGGCAAACGCTTGCTGTCTTGGATTCGAACATCACCTCAGTGTCTTTAGGAGCAAACCAGGCCCCGCTAGGTAGCTTCCTCCGCGGTCTCCTGCCTCGTCTCTGAGCGCTGGATTCACAGGCGTGGGCGGCGGCGGTTACCTGCATGGCTGGGGTGATGGCTCCGCCAGAGAAGAGCTTGCTGTCCGAGCGCCACCCCGAGGACGCACAGAAAAAGCCAGGAGTGTTGGCTGAGTTCGTAATCCCAGACCTGAGGACAAGCCGGTGCCTGTAGCTCACCGGCCAGAGCCAAGCAGAACCCAGGAGCCTCTGTCTCCAAAAGCAAGGAGTTGGGGCACTCCTGAGGAAGGGCATCCGAGGCTGACCACTGCGCCCCTTTCACCCTCCCTACTTATTAGCTTTTCAGTGCCAAGACTGCTTCTTCAGCCCATTCACCCACCTTGGCTTGTTTACTTCCTGTAGCAACTTTTTGGACCTTGGAAGTCTCACTGCTTTGACTCTGTTACACGATCATCAGAAACCTTGATGAAAAGCAGAAATCCAGTATTTGCTCTTCTTTAAACATGATCTTCTGTTTACTTTATAACCTATTGTATTAAAAAAAAACCAACAATTTTGTTTTAATAAGAAAGTACTCTGAGTCAATCAATCATTGTGGATTTACACTGGATAATAAAAAAAAATGTGTGAGGGTACCCAAACTGATAATACACTCCACATCAGGATGAGTCATCATCTGGCATGTCCACATACTGATCATCTCCCAGGCTTCTCCCTGGCCCTGCTACCCTGTGGGCTGGGGACTTGGGGCCTTCCAAGGCTGCAAGCACAGAAAACAATACTCCCTAGCTGACCAGGGAGGTAGGTCAATGCTCTGACAGTGACAGGAGCCCCAGAGCACAGTGGCAGCAGGTGGAAGGTGATCGCTCCTCCGTTATCACGTTCCCACTAAATTGAGAAATCGTCTCCCACAAATAGTAACTACAATACCAATGAAGTAGAATCGAGGAGGAGGAGGAGGAGGAGGAGGAGGAGGAGGAGCTCTCCCTTCGCTTCTCCTGCCTGTGGAGCTACTGTGGCCCACTGACTCTTAAATCTGTTTTCTGTACATGGGGCCTCTTGGACCTGCCCCAGCCCTCCTGTTCATCTTCATTTCCAAGTCCCAGAGTGGAAATGCCATCAGAAATGCCATCCCTCTGGGCTGGAGGGATGTGGCCAAGGCAGAAGTTTCTGTGTGAAACATATCAGCACTGCCAAGAGCTGAGCCCTGATTCAAGTGTGAAATTCCCAAGGGAAAAGAAGCCGTCATCAGAGATGCAATGGGCCAGCAGGATGTTTGACAAGAGCCTTCAAACTGAGACAAGGAGAGAGGGCAGCTCTGATTCCCCTCCATTGCTCTTTTTCCAGTGTGTTTTCTTGGTGTATATTGGTCTGGCTTCATAGAGATAAACTCAAGTGTGTCATATACTTTGATAATATCCACCCTTTGCCCCTTCCGATTCCCTAGTCTCCTCCTCTTTTCCCTTTGTGTCTGCAAGCCCAGTGTCGGTGAGGGGTGGCAGAGACAGGCAGAGCAGCGGTGCTCACATGCCAGCTGGGCTGTCCAGAATGGTGAGCTCTATTTAGAAGACCTCGTCCCAGAAACTAAGGTGGGGAAAATGATACAAGACGTGGACCTTGGGATTCGAAGAGGCACGCGCACAGGCAGCAAGCGCGGCTGTGGCACACACACCTCTCCCACCACACCACACAGGCGCGCACAAATTTAGGGTCACAAACAGAAGAACTTAGGTCATTTCTATCTCTCAGCATTTAACTCATTTCACTGAAAATGGTGACCTCTGGTTGGTGTCCATTTCCCATTAAATGACATAATTTCATTTCTTTTTTACAAATGAAAAAAACCCTGTTGTGTATATACAGCATGTTTGCTTTGTTTTGTATTGTTTTTGAGACAGGGTTTCTTTGTGTAGCCTTGGCTGTCCTGGACTCACTTTGTAGACCGGGCTGGCCTCGAGTTCACAGTGATCCACCTGCCTCTGCCTTCCCAAGTGCTGGAATTGAAGGCGTGTGCCACCTTGCCTAGCTTACAGCATGCTCCCTTTGCCCACTCGTCTACTGGCAAACACAGTCTAGTTCCCAAACTTGCCTGTGGTGGACAGTTCAGCAATAGACGTGGGAGCGCAGGCCTCTGTATCGCGTTGACTTAGGGATGGTGCCAGCGCACAGCTGTGTGGGTCACAGGCATCCAGCCAGATATGAATGCTGCCCGGCGCACCTACAGATAACAGCCTAAAGTGACGATGTCAGAAGGCTACCACAATGTCCCTGACCTACAAGCCTTTGCAGATGGGCCAGGAAGTCGTACACTGATGGACTCCGAAGCCTGTGTTTGCTCTCTGACCTTTACAGAAGTTTGCTGACCTGTGGTCTACTGCCATTCTGTATCTGTGGGCACCTGAGCTCAGGGACATGGGTTCTTTCAAGGAACCCATGCTGGGGAAGGGGGGAGGGGCGACTGGGTTGATGCAGATCAAAGGCTTGGTGGGGACAATCCTCTGCCCAGTGGCCTGGGGCTAGTCTAAGATGAAGTCGTGAGCAGAGAGCTGCTGGAGAGAGATGGATTCTTTTTCACAATAAGATCACTTCCTTCTGTCCATGAAAGAAAAAGTGTGCCGCGTCACACATCCCCACAATAAGAGGATGTTTCCTCGGGTTGGTTTTTATAAAGCATTCTCACCAAAGGGAACTACAGCTTCAGTTTTCAGCTAGGAGGCTGCACACAGCCTCTGTAAGTTTTAGGCTGACAGGCTCCTATGAGGCGGAGCAACCTGAGGTGTAGAACATGACCCACGTGCCACGTGCCTGGGAGCCTGAGGACCCCTGGCTCTGGCAGTCTGGTGATTAATGCATAAAGCAGGAAGGCATTTAATTGGCTGCTGTGTTGTCCCCTGAGCATGGAACAGTCAATAAATATTTATTAAGTGTGTTTTCCCAGGGCATGAAGCACTTGCATGGTGATAACTTATAATCAAATAGCAAAGAGTTGTTGAGTTGTGAGTGCAATGTGCGTCAATGAGACACACGCTAGGGAGAGAAAGTTAGAGAGAAAACACCTATCATCTGTCTACAGCTTGTCCAACTGAGGCTAACCGTGAGCAGATAGGAAAGAAGTGTGTTACACAAGCCACAGCAAAGGAGGAAGGAGAGAGAGAAACATAGAAACAAAGAGACCGAGACACGGAAAGATAGAGACATAGAGAGACAGAGAGAAGGAAGATGAAAAGGGAGGAAGCAAGACAAACTTATAATAAGCTTTAGACAAACAAAAGAAAATGTATTTTTAAAAGCCAGTCTCTGATGCTAACAGTTAATTCATTCATTTGTTACCAAAGTGGCTATTATCTAAAAGAATGCACAGAGCTAACTGAAATGGGCTTCCAAAAACCAGTTTCTGCAGTGAAGATAAAATATGGCTTTCTGCACCCATTTGGAGACATTTCACCAGTAGGCTTATGCAATACCCCTAAAGCACAGTCACACTTGATTCTAAGCAGTGTATCACCAACTTGGGGATGGGCATTGGGATTCATTTACTTAAGCTTGAGCATTTATCCTGAGTTAGAAGCAAATTGAAAACCCTGCACTTGAGATCACATTAAATGAGGGTGCTGTAATTACCGCACACTCCCCTTATGTCTCTCTCTAGTCCACAGCCTGGGAGTGCACAGCCAGTGAGGGAGGATGTCTGCACAGGGCTGGGCGGGATGCGGCATCTTCGTGACTTCCAGAACAGCTTCGGATTTGGGCAGGAAATATTGATGAAAGATGCACAATTCCTGCGGATTCATGGCTCCTTTCTTTTTAAAATTTATTTAGTGTGTGTGTGTGTGTGTGTGTGTGTGTGTGTGCATGCATGTAGAAGACCAGAGGTCAGCCATGATATCATTTCTCAGGCTGTTCATCTTCTTTTACGGGACAAGATCTCTCATTGATGCTGCAGCCTTAAAGATTCTCCTGTCGTCACCTCACTGTGCTGGCCTCCCAAGGGTGAGCCCCATGCCCCACTCTTTTATATGGCTCTGAAGAGTGCATTCTTGAGCCCTCATACTTTCTCGGTAAGTGCCTCAGCAGTGCAGCCGCCTCTGCAACCCTATCATAACTTCCTAGTCTTTATTTAAAAA
>REGO01000075.1:2265453-2346729 GCA_010120015.1 Rhombomys opimus | reverse complement strand
GACAGTGGTGTGAGGGGAAGAGGCCCTGAGGAGACCTAAGGAGAGAGTGTGGACAGTGGTGTGAGGGGGAAGAGGCACCTGGAGAGCCCTGAGGAGACAGTGTGGTTATACCTCTTGAACCTGATAGCTCTGACATCTGTGTTTGCATCAATGTTGTTTGTAAGAACAGGTAATTTGTTACTTTGGGCACTGTGTATTTTATATTTTTAACCTGCAATTATGTGTAATTTCCTTATTTTTACAAGCTCTTAAGAAAATGTTTTCTCTGGAATTAACCAAAATATTCTACCTGGAAGAACCAGAAGAAATTTTCTTCTGAGGCCATACCTTCCAGGAACTTGACCTTGAATAAGCCACATCAGAGTAATTCTCACCTGTTCCATCATATCCTGAACATCTTGGGTTTTTTGCTTTGCTGACCCTTATGGATCATTTCCCTTGAGTTTTCCCAACCAGCTAGAGAAAGGTAAGACAAATTCTTGTCCTTAGAAAGGGCACACCTCATGCTGGTGCTATCTTCATGGACAGGAGACTCCAGACCACAAAAATATGTGATGTGTAGATGTTCACTTCCACAAAATCATTTTACAATTTTATTGTGCATTTCAAAAGAGAAACAAATTATGGAATATAATGGGATTTCCAATGACTCTCTAAGTTCTATGGACTCCTGTAACAACTGGCCCATTGTGTGAGTTTGCTTTCTATTGTTGTGATAAAGATCATGACCAAAAGTAAACTGAGGAGAAAAGGGCTTGTTTGGCTTACCCTTTCTCATTACAGTCAAGGAAGTCAGGCAGAAAGTGTGGAGCAACACTAATTTCTGACTTGCTCCTCATGGCTTCCTCGGGCTACTTTCTTACACAACCCAGCACCACCTACCTAGGAGTGGTATCACCCACAGAGGAATGAGCCCTCCCACGTCAATCATTAGTCAGGAAAATCCCCCCACAGACTTTTCCACAAGCCGATCTATTAGGGGCATCATCTCAATTGAGGTTCCCTCTCCTCAGACTTCTCTACTTTGTGTCAAGTTGATAAAAACCTAACCACATATATACTGCTGAGTTCTTGCAGATGAGCACTAGTCTTCACTTCTTTTGAGGAGACATATTTTATATGAGTCAGCACAAATATGGCCTCACATGGTGCAAATTATTCTGCATGTTATTCTGCATCTTGATTTTTTTTTTGCATCTTGATTTTTAACTTAATAATATGCCTCGTAATCATTCTGTGCCATACAAAGGGCTCCTCTGCTTATTCCAGTGACACAGTGTTCTAGTCTTTGAACCCACAGCATCATTTCCACAGTCATCAGTTGATGGGAATTAGTTGCTTTGCAACTTTTGACTGCGTCACTATGAGTAACTTACACCTATCATGTAAGGATAGCTAAAGTATAAACTATCAAAAGTGTAAAATTTTTTTAATTTTAGTATTTTCTCTCTACATAGAATTGTACTAAGGTATGTTCTCACCAGAAATATGTGAGAGTCCCGCTCTTCCACTGCAACCAACAAAGTATATTGTCAAAGCTTTAGGAGTTCTCCAGCTCATGGGAAAATATGACTTCTCATTTGCCACAAATAAGTTGTAATATCTTTTCATAATTTCTTAGAGATTTTCACATACACGTTATATTTGTATTATATTATTCCAATGCCATAAAAGATATCCTATGTCATTAAGCATACATATATTTATAACATGATGTGATATGTATATATATAAATTGATAGCAAGATAGAGAGAATAATAAGTGATTGATTGGCCGATTTATAGCTAATATACTGATAAATAATATCAATTAACTAATTGATAGCTACGATAAAGAGACTTAGCAAAAACATAGAGATAGAAAAATAGATAGTACATAGACAGATGCTAGATAGTTGATAGACTCATAGATAGATGGTAAGTAGATAGACAGATAGAAGATATATCAATAGATAGATAGATATATAGATAAATAGATGATAGAAGATAGATAATGATGGTAATAATACATAAATGTGACAGATACATGGAGAGATAGATATGGCAAATGGATGATAAACATATAGTTAGATGGTGACAGAAAATAGAGGATAGGTAGATTGATCGACAGCTAAATGTATATAAATGATGATGGTTAATAGATAGATAGATGATAAATCAATAGATGTTATATGGATAGATAGATATGATAGGTAGATAGATAACTGAGCTTCCAAGTAGGCCGCTTCTAGCTGAACCTCTGGATTCTTAGAAAGAGGAGCTGACTTTCTTCTGCTGTTCTCTGTTGATGTTTACAATCTGCAATAATAGAAAATTATGCCAATGCAATAATGTCACAACAATGGGGGCTTGGATTCATCATGAATACTAATTTGCAACTGAGTCCTGCCTTAATTAGAAACCCAGCAGGCTGCTTGTGGCTCATTTAGCAAGACAGTGACCTAACCCAGAGGATCCTATAAAGGTGAATTTGGTTGACAAGTGTTGAACAAAGATTTCTTATGTGACCAAAAGTAACTGTACCCACTAGAGCAAAAATCACTAGAGAAAAGATGGAAGAATAAAGAAGAAAAAAGCGGTCTTTATCTAAAGCATTTCACCTTCCCACTTCTCTTAGCTGTACAGTAGCTTTTGTGGGACTGTAACTAAGGCTGGTCACTCTTCCCTGTGCTGTATGGGCTGCATGATGACAGTCCAGGAGGCACCAGGGCAATGCCCCTAATGCCAAGGGAGACAAATCTTTCTTCATTGAAGGACCTACCAGCAAGACCAAGAAAAAGTCTGTAATGAGGAAGAAAAATGAGAAGACATCCAAGCAATGTAGGCAGCTAGGGGGTTCCAGCGTCGTTAGTTCATTTATTCGTTCTGGTCGTCTGTCATTTCCTGCTAATTAAGCTGCTATATGCATAACTTTGTGGTATAGTTTGAGTAAGACATGTCGACTCTGAACCCAAGAACTCCCTGTAGTCTTCAGAGGAGACGGTGTGAGAACGTAGTGTCTTTCTTGATGAACTGCCCGGAGCTGCTGTGGAAATATAAGTGACTGTGGATATATTAACTAACGTAAGTCTACGTCTGGACCAATTCTAACAGGAGACTATAACCATACGGCACTTCTGGGGTGGAGAGATGGCTCAGTGGTTAGCAGCACTGGCTGCTCTTGCAGAGGACCCAGGTTTGGGTCCCAGCACCCACATCATGATTTAGAGTTTACTTTGATTCTAGTTTCTGGGGTCCAGTGCCCCCGTCTGGCCCCCAGGAACACTGCAGGCACAGTGTTATGTAATAGAAGCAGGCAAGCACTCAGGTGGGTAAAACTAAAAAACCTTTTTTGAAAACTATGACATTGTCAATATTACACATTTTCTCTTCCTTCAAAGCCTATCATCAGGGATCAGCTAAAATTTTACTTTTGTGTGCTACACTTCCGTTAATAACAGCAACTGAAAAATCAATGTTTGGCAGGAAATGAGAACAGAAAAGTAAAAGGAAATACTAGAAAATAGACTGCTGCAACATGTCTAGAACTTTCTACCTTTAGAGAAGAGGAAGGGAGAGGTGTTTTGTGGGTTTGGTTTTGTTTTGTTTGTTTGTTTGTTTGGGGGTGTTGGTTTTTGTTTTGCTTTGTTTGGTTTGTTTTGTCTTACTTCCCAGCTGTTTTAAGTTTTTGGCCAAGAAATATAGGTATACTTGTGGTTTGGTTACTGTGCTTCATCTCTTTCTCCATACTCACTGCATTTATAAACCCAGCCTAGAGCCCCTGGCCTCGTCATCACAGTAGATGAGAAGCTCTTAAACCAAGAAGGAAGAATTCTTTGACGCTGTATGAGAGATTGTAGCAGAGAATGCAAAATGGTGGGACATGAAGAGCGTGAGGGGAAAGGAATGCAGCAGGGGCCAGGGCTAACTGGGAAGGGAGGAGGAGGGTAGAGCAGAGGAAGACGTGGAGCAGGGCTAACTAACACCAGGACTGTTTGAGAAAAGCCACCCGGAAAAGTACGAGTTATAAGATATACAGAATGTTTTATATAAAATATAAATATCACAAATATAATAAGTTTAAATGTGGTATCCTTCTAAGAAGAGGATAATGCTCTTCCAAACAAAGAGGTTATCAAATGGAAGTCCCAAAACCGGGAGGCGGCATACCCCACTTTGAGTTGTCAGACTTGGGTCACAGGACACGGCAACATCAAGCAGAGTTTTATCTGGAAACGTTCTCCCTACTGGCTAGCTTTTATGGTGACAGAGGGCCATGTGCCGGTTACTGAGGGAGAAGAGTCATCAACAGCTCCGAACTCTGTGAGCTACAGTAATAACCAGATTGCCAAAATATATCCAGTGGTGAGAGAGTGGCATGAATGTTAGAGACGTCGCCAACCACCTTCTGACTGGATGTAAAGCCACTCCATGGTATGTAACTCATGCCTGGTACTGTAAGCCTGTCCATAAACTGATGACTCGGGAGCTCATAGGCCCTGAGCTCTGAGTCATCCTGAGCTACTATTATCTTGTTAGATGGACACTGCCTTCTAAATACTCACCTGTATACCCACAGATCAGCACAGCTCTCAGCTCTCATCAGCAGAGACTCTTCCTTCAGTGTATGGGTTAATACTGGTTCAAATGACACATCCTTAGCAGCATCTAATTTGAAGCTAAAACTATGATTCTAGAAGCCTAAGGATGGAGACAGCAATCTGAGATTCTTTTGGGAGGCTACAGTCAACTTCTAATGCAGCTGCCCTCAGATTGAAAAGATAAAGCTTAAACAGGCCAAATGCTCAATCAGATGGACAATAAGTACTTGCAAAGCCAGAAATCAATTATAAATTGGCACAGGACGGAAAGCAGGAGGGAGGAAAATACTGACCATGAATTGTATTTAGGAGCTCAGTGAGTAAGAATGCTTGTTGTATAAACATTAGGACGTAAGTCCAAATCCCTAGCACCTAAACAAAAGCCAGGCTTGGACGCACGCAGCTGTAACACCAGCGCTGTGGTGGCGGACAAAAGCAGTGAGTCCACAGGACTGACAAAGGCTGCCAGTCCCCGCGCTCATTCCAAGTTCAGTGAAAACATAGTCTCCGTGGAATAAAGTGAGGAGAGACACATGGGGACTCCCAGTATTCGCCTCTGGCTTCTGCTTATGTGTGCACGGAAATATGCACCCATCATGCACGCACCACACACACACACTCACCTCAAAGTGCATGCATGATGGTCACTTACATCAAACACTTTGTGCCTTTTAAAAATGTATTTATAGAAGACACTGGGATAAAAAAAACCTGCAAGGAAATCTTCTCTGGAGTAAAGAACAATATGCACTATCTACTATCTGCACTTGGCATAAAGTAATTCCAACTCCATTTCCAGAGAACCCAACACCCTCCTGTGGCCTCCACAGGCTCGTGCACAGGCAGTGTACACAGAGTCAGACAAGCAAACACACACATGCAGAAAGACCAAAGCAAGAACAAAATTTTAAAATGCTAAAAACTTCAAGTTATATTAGAATAGCAATGCGTTGTTTTGGAGCATGACTTTTTCTAACAAATAAGATTATTAAGTTATCAGGAAATCTATTATTATATTTCATTAACTAAATTTGTCAAAGAGAAGCATCTTATTCATCTCCATAAATGCCCAAATCTAATCCCTTTAGGAAAATTGGCTCCTATCAGAAATAATCCTGAACAAGAAGAAAACAGAGAGACCTCTTTCCAACAGAAACAAAGCAAGGAAACATGGGGTAATCAGGGAAGAGTCAGGACTTGCATGAAAGCAATGGAAAGTACCAGATATCTTGGACTGTACTAAAACATACATTAGATGTTTGAGAAATAGGTCTTGCAAGATTGAAAATTGAGAAAGTACATAATTGTATCCCGTAAGTCTAATATAATTTCCATAAAGCTCTCCGGGCTTCAACCAGCTCCGAAAGTAAGCTTTGGTGATTAATAAAGGAAGCCTTTTGGATGACCAAATATATATACTATTGCAAGAAAATGTTGAATGAAAGTTAAGTAATTTGGGTATAAACAAAATAATGGAAAAGAGTAACAAGAAGCAACTTGCTCTTCCAGATATCAAAGTACTCAATGCTAAGGACAAACAGAACAAATAAGGAATCATGTACACACACACATACACACACACACACACACACATATATCACACACATACATACCACATGCACACTCATATACACACATACTACACACACACTCAATACCACACACAAACTCTCTTTTACCACACATACACACACTTACAAGTACATACACCAAAAACACAGGTTCATATGCCCATGCAACATTTGTACACTCCACTTACACACACACCGGAGAAATTCAAGTATATAAAATACTGCCTTTAGGATATTCTAAAGAGAGCTTGTTACACATTTGACCTGAAAAACTCAGAATACTATGGACCCCTGCACTGAAACTTGGGTGGGTGCTTGTGTAAGCCACTCCCACCTCCAGCTCGGATAGGCCCAGCGTGTCTGTTCACTGGAGCTGTGAGTGTATTTAAACCCCTTTTCTTTGAAAAGTCACTTTATTTTTATAGGTAGCATGTGTGGCTTAAAAGGCAGGAAGCATAAAGGGAAGGCAGAGAGGGTGCCCACTCTCTTCCTACCCCTCTCCACCACCCGCTCCCTGGTACAGAACCACTGTCTTGGTCTCCTGTGGTCCCTCCAGGGCCTCGTAGGACATCTAATGAAGTATAGACATATGTTCTTATTTCGTGCTTTCTCAGCACAAACTGTATCAAGCTTATCCTCATTGTTATCTGCTGCAGCGAGTCTTCTCATTGTCTCTTTACAGCTGTGTAGTATGCTTTGCATGCAAACTCCATCTTGGGCTTAGCTCGTATGTTCCTGATTTATAGCAGGAGTATTCCTGGGGTTTTGCTGCTTTTAATCATGTTGTAGTTTGTATTTTCCACTGTGATAAGTTTTGCAGGACAGAAAGACTGATCTCTTTGCTTAAATCTTGTGTTTCCTAAATATATTTGACCATAGACTATTTTGTTAACTCTGTTAGCATCTTACAGGGATATTATTCTTAAGATATATTCTGGAAAAAAAATCCAGGTTAAACATAAAGTTTGATTTCCTGCTGGCAAATTAAAACCTATACATCTTCCAAATAAGATGGGATAGAGTAGAGGGTTTCACAGCCTAATGCCCAAGGCCGGAACCAAAAGAAAACAGAGTTCTAGTTCTGATATAATTATAGACACACACGTATATGAAAATATGTAAATAAAGGATAAATAGGTGGTAGATAGATTAGATAGATAGATGACAGAGCTAGACAGATAAATGATAGATGATAGATAAAGATTGTTAGATAGATAGCTGATAGATTTGTTAAATCCATCTTCAAAAAATAGAAGAAAATGTAAACTATGAAATAAACTATTGATATAATTAATATGGAAGAGCTCCAGCTAATTAATAATAATAAATCAAGAGCCTCAAATCCAACTTGTGAAAGAATATGAAAAATTATATTCCAAAAATGTAGATAACTTTCTGTTCATTTGACTGTCTTACACTAAACTTAGTGAAAATGTTAAGTAAGTTTCTGGGCCAGGTGGATGCACACTCGTATACACACATACTACACACACACTCTGGGCCAGGTGGATGCGGTTTGTGGAAAGAGAGTTGCACTGTATGCATCAGTGTCTACATGCTAGCTTGATGTGGGACAACAATTGCAGTCTTATGAATCCTTTGTTTTTGAATTTTATGTGTATGGATGTTTTGCCTGCAAGTATATCTATGCACCATGTGTATGCCTGGTGACTGCAAAGGCCAGAAAAGGGTGTCAGATCCCTTGGAGCTGGAGTTAGTGATGATTATAAGCTACTTTGTGGATGCTGGGAATTGAACCCAGGTTCCCTGGAAGAGCAGCCAGTGCTCTTAAACTCTGAGCCATCTCTCCAGCCCACCCCCTTAGAAATTAAGGGTAAAAATGTATACAAGCATCTTTGTCATCAAGATAGTTAATTAGGTTGTAAAGTAGAAACAAATATCCAATAATTATAAATTGATTAAGTAATCCATACAAAGAAAAATGTGACTATTGTTTATAATGTCATTGTACAAACATATGGATATAAAAATGCATTTATAACATTCTGATCATGGATATTAAACAGGCTTCTATTAAACACACATAGTTAGGTCCATATATGAGTCTTATACATGTATACTCACAGGTTTCAGGGGAAGGCTAGGAAAAAAAACGATCAAGTTAAATGTTCAATAATTTTAAGCCTTTGTGGCTGGGTGGTTAAGAATGCTTACTGAGTAGCTGGGGATGTAGCTCAATCTTACGAAAGAAAGGGGAGATAGTAAGATCTGTAGAGGACAGGAGCTCCACAAGGAGAGCAACAGAACCAAAATATCTGGGCACAGGGGTCTTTTCTGAGACTGATTCTCCAACCAAGGACTATTCATGGACATAACCCAGAATCCCTGCTCAGACATAGCCCATAGCAGCTCAGAATCCAAGTGGGTTCCCTAAAAAGGGGAACAGGGACTGTCTCTGGCATGAACTCAGTGGCTGGCTCTTTGACACCCCCCCCCCGAGGGTGGAGCAGACTTGCCAGGCCACAGAGGAGGACACTGCAGCCAGTCCTGATGATACCTGATAGGCTAGGGTCAGAGGGAAGGGGTGGAGGACCTCCCCTATCAGTGGACTTGGAGAGGGACATGGGAGGAGATGAGGGAGAGAGGATGGGATTGGGAGGGAATGAGAGAGGGGGTTACAGCTGGGATACAAAGTGAATATACTTTAATTAATATTATAAAATAAAAATTTTAATTAAAAATAAATAATATGAAAGAAGGAAGGAAGGGAGGAAGGGAAGAAAGAGAGAGAGAAAGGAAGAAAGAAAGAAAGAAAGAAAGAAAGAAAGAAAGAAAGAAAGAAAGAAAGGAAGGAAGGAAGAAAGAGAGAGAAAGAAGAAAGAAGAAAGAGAGAAAGAGAGAAAGAGAGAAAGAGAGAAAGAAAAGGAATGCTCCCAGGGGTCTAAGCACGTGGTTCTCAGCACCCACGTCAACTGGTACATAACTGCCTGTACTTCCAGCTTCGGGTGATCTGATGCCTTCTTCTGGACAGTGCAGGCATCTGCACTCACTCACACACACACACACACACACACACACACACTCACACACACAAACACACAGACACACCACAGCGCATACACATAGTTTGAATAATATAAATCTTTTAAAATGAAATTAAATGTTAACGACAGTTTTATTTATAATAGCCAAAATTTCTAAGCCAAATTCCTTTCATGGGCAAATAGACAAACTGGTATGTGCAACAATACATACACTGACCCAGACAAAATGTCATCTCAAAACTTTCAGTGAAGGACTGAGAATACAGCTCAGGAGTCCAGGGAGCCCAGCATATGTGAGGCCCTAGGTTAGGTCCCCGCACTATAAATAACAAAAATAAAATTCACATCGTCCTCTTGAAATGACAAAATTTTAATGAAACTAGTGGTTTCCAGGAACTAGCAAGAGGCCGTAACTGTTGCTTAGCGATGAAGCCCTCCCTCAGAAGGCCTGTGTGTTCAGGCCTGTTTCCCCACACAGGCAGTGTTGAGACAAGGGTCTGCAGGGAAGGGGCAGTGGGGGCTGTGTGTATCCGGTCGTTCCTGTTGCTGTGAAGAAACACCGAGACCAGGGCACCTAGAGAAGAAAGAGTTTATTCTGGCTGATGATGCCAGAGGAATAGTTCATCATGGCAGGGAAACACGGCAGCAAGAGGCAGGCAAGGCAGCAGGAGCAGGGGCCTGAGAGCCCACAGATTCAAACACAAGCCCAGAGCGAAGGCAATAAACTGGAAGAGGCTCAGGCTATCAACACTAAAGCCTGCTCTGAGGGACATGCTTCCTCCGGCAAAGACATGCCTACCTTCCCACCAGCACCACCAACCAGAGAATTCAAATACATGAGACCATGGGGGACAGTTCTTACTCAAACGCCCATAATTTTAGCCCTTAATTCCAGCTAACAGTCCATCAACTGGAGGAAATCACAGTGCTCAATAGCTTTGTCTTGAATGACGGAACTTTTGGTTTTGCTTCCCTGCAGTTTTAATCCATGCTAACTAAAAGTCACTGCACCCACAGCATTTTTAAAACCTTATTGATCACTGTGTGAGTGTGTGTGTGTGTGTGTGTGTGTGTGTGTGTGTGTGTGGTGTGTGCACTACAGCCCACATGTGGAGGTCAGAGGACAACTTTCAGGGGTCCATTTTCCCCCTCTGCTATGGGTTCCAGGGATTCAGCTCGGGTCACACGGCTTATGTACCAAGCACTCTCCTCTTCTGAGCCATGCCGCCTGTCCTGTAAAGGCTCATCTTGATTGTCACCCTGATGAGATTTAGAACACCGTGGAAACACTCCTGAGGGTGTGCCGTGGTGTTCTTGTTTAATAATGGATGATTCTATTGTAGACCCAGAAGACCACAATACTGATGGAAATGAGGATCGTGAAGACTGTGTTCATGGGTTATCAAAAGAATGAAATGGTGCCTGCTGGATGTTGAGACTAACAGCTGAACCTTGGGCAGAGCACAGGGAGTCTTACGGAGGAAGAGAGGGGTGGAATTAGAGGGACATGGAAGGGACAGGAGCCCCACAAGGAGACCAACAAAACTAAAGGTTCTGGGCCCAGAGGAGCCATCAAAGACTGATGCACCAACGGAGAACCATGCGTGGAGAGGACCTAGATGCCCTGCTCAGGTGTAGCCATTTGGCAGCTCAGTCCCCATATGGGTATCCAAGTAAGGGTGCAGGGGGCCCAGGGCTGCCCCTCTCATGAACTTCCTTGCCTGCTCTTTGATCACTTGCCTCTGGCAATGCAGCCTTACCAGGCCACAAAGGAAGAGGATCCAGGTAGTGCTGATGAGACCATGGGCAGATGGCAAAGGAGGAGAATACCCCCTTTCAGTGGACTAAAGCAAGGGGATAGGAGAGAAGAAGGGGGGAGGATGGGACCAGGAGGAGTTGAGAGAGGGGGCTTCAACTGGGATATATAGTGGAAAAACAGGACAGGAGCCTATCAGAGAGGGCCTCTGAAAGACTCTACCTAGTAGTGTATCAAAGCAGATGCTGAGACTCATAACAAACCTTCTGCAGAGAGCAGGGAGTCATATGAAGGAAGGGGAGTTAGTAAGACCTGGAGAGGATAGGAGCGCCACAAGGACCACATATATCTGGGCACAGGAGTCTTTTCTGAGACTGATACTTCAACCAAGGACCATGCATGGATATAACCCAGAACCCCTGCCCACAGCAGCACAGCATCCAAGTGGGTTACCCTAGTAAGGGGAACAGGGACTGTCTCTGACATGAACTCAGTGGCTGGCTCTTTGACCTCCCCACACATACACACAAGGGAGGAGCAGCCTTTCAATGTTCTCACAGAGGAGGACATTGCAGCCAGTCCTGATGATACCTGATAAAGTAGGGTCAGATGGAAGGGGAGGAGGGCCTCCCCTATCAGTGGACTTAGAGAAGGGCAGGGAGGAGATGAGGGAGAGAGGATGGAATTGGGAGGGAATGAGAGAGGGGGCTATAGCTGGGATACAAAGTAAATAAACTGTAATTAATATAAAAAATAAAATTATACAAAATTTTTTAAAGTCTCTGATAGAAATTTGACAAGAAGTCATTTATGTTATATTCTAGTGAAGAGTCTGTTCATGTTTTACCTGGAACATGAGAGTTGGTACAAGACTGAGTTTAAAAGTAAAAAACTAATTAATCTGACCAAAGATATTTTAAGGCAATGTGGCATCCAGGTCACAGTTTTCCCAAATGTGTCTCCCTTGTCATGTTACTCATCTAAATCAAATTTTCCATTTTTTCAAATTTCTGAGTGAATTCAAAGCATTTCTAGTGGAACCATAAGATCAGGAGATCATCTGTTGCTTCTGCCTCTTACACTGGAGTTGTGTACACTGGAGTCTGCTTGCATTTGAAAGCTGTATTTGCTGCCCTTTCAGGGCTGTAATGGCCTCTCAGATCTTGTTTGAGAAACAAATAAGAGCTTACTTTAGATTTCCTTCTAAAATCTTGAAATAAGATCTCTCACAGAAAGATGCTGACTCTCCCCTCAGATTGGTCCCCGCACGAGTCTGCTGCACGCTCCACCACTGAGGCTTTCGGGTCCTCATTAGCCAACGTAGTCCAGGAACGGGGAGTCGCAGTGGTTAACGCTGGAGCAGTCCTCGCTCAGAGCTGCCAGCCTTGGAGGAGGAGAGGGTGAACCGGCCTGCTCGCCCTCTGGGCTCAGCCCTGTCGCTGCTTACCTAGGGATCCAGAGCCTTGTCCAACGTCGTCTCTTCCTCCTCCTCCAGCAGGAACTAGCCATCCACCCCTTAGCTGTTGCTTCCCTACCCCCACGTGGACTGTACATTCCAAAGCTGAGAGAAACTCGAGGCAGAGCTTTCTGTGCCGGAACAAGCTCCTCTAACTTCGCCCACGTGCGTTATTCTTCCAGCTGAGCGACCAGGTTCTACCCAGTGGGTGGCACCTTGCGAGCATTCCCAGAGCTAAAATGGATATTGACATTTCTCTGGTAACTTCAGGGTCAAATTCAAACAGAAAGAACAGGCGATATTGATTGGGCTTCATGAGAGCACTACGCCCACATTTTGAAATAATTCCTTTTACAATTCCAACTAATAGCATAGTGAAATAGCCTATTTTAAGGACTTGTATTTCACCTACGAATGTATTGGTTCTGATAGTGTTCCAAATGATATGTTCCTAGGAACACAATCAGATTATCCATAAATGACAGTTTCATCTCCAAGGTTTCAGTGGTGATAATTCTGGCTTGCAATTCATGTTATATTACTGTAATGGAGAAGATTTACAAGATGGGAAGATGGTGTCTTTATTCACTTTCTTGCTTTTCTACTGCTGTCCGCAGTTCTTTACCAGGGTTCACAACAAAGCTCAATGTTGGAAGCTTTTTTCAGAAAACTGCTTCTCGGTAGCCACATGGTGCATTGCTGTAAAGGTCCTTCGTCTGCCCCTGACTTGATGGAGTTTTACCAAAATATGCGCTGGGGATACAGCTCATATTTGTAGAGTTCCTGCATGAAGCCCTGGTTTTGATCCCCAGGACCACATAAACTCAGTTTGGAGGTGCATCACTACAACCTCAACACTTGGGAGACAGAGGCAGGTGCATCAGAAATTCTGGGCCATTCCCTCATTGGCTGCATAATTTTGAGGCCAGCCTGTGATACATAAGACCTTTCCCAATTTTTAAAAATTGTACCAAAATATGTTCGGATCTAAGAAAAGTTTTTCCTACATCTCCATACCTGAAAATTGTTGCCATCCCATTCCCGTGTCTCTAGGGTAAACCTATGTTGGTCTTGGTGCTTTCTGCATTAAATATACTGGTTCCTGGTATTAAATACAAGATGTATAACCATATTGGAAGGTAGTGTTTGGTGCTAGAATATTGGTGTTAGGGACTGGAATTTGAACATTAGCACTAGAAATCAAGATCTGAAGGCTGGAGGAATGGGTTCTCAGCACCCACAGGGGAGGGAGCTCAAGGTCACCTGTAACTCCAGCTCCAGGGAAGCCAATGCTCTTCATGAACTCTTCAAGCACTGCGCTCAAACGCACACACACACACACACACACACACACACACACGGACACACAGATAGATAGATAGATAGATAGATAGATAGATAGATAGATAGATAGACAGATAGATAGACAGACAGATAGACAGACAGATAGACAGATAGACAGACAGATAGCTAATTTTTAAAGAGATTGGAATCGAGCTGTTATTTCTGAATGACTCCACTCTGAGTCTCAGGTTTCCTCTCTGCTATGGTAAGCACTGACAAGGAGAGCCCACACAATCAAAGCTCCTTAGGACCTTGAGTAATCTTTATTAATAAAAACAGATCCTGACCCAGACAGACCTGCTATCTCAAGAACGTCTCCTACTTTAGTGATGGAGAAATCGCCACCGACTGATTCCTGTGTACGCTAACCACACCCAGTTTTGATTTGTTGTTTTTTTCTCAGAACATACCTTTTTGTAGCTTCTTACTCCCCGCTAAAAGAACGTGCTTCCTTGTTTGTTTGAAAATATGTTTCTCTTCTATGTAAATGCAAATAACAACCTAACTGGGTGTAGATTATGGGAATATCATGCTTTCTTTCAAGCTCCATGGAGATTGCTCTTTTGTTGCTAGAAGCCAAAATTATTTCCTCTATTATAACTAAAGCTGAAACCCCTAACCCCATATTTACAGTATTATATGCTAATCTAGAAGAGCAAAATGGGTTTGAAATATTAAGTCATCAAAATAAAAAATACACATTGTCAGTTCTCAAGCCAAGGTATGTCTTAGCCTTATTTTTTTTTTACTAAGTATTAATTGGAATTCTTTTGGTTGCAAGTAATAAAAAATTCTCTTTGGATGCTGTGGCAGTTTCAGAAGAGGAGCCCTCAACTGAGAAAATGTCCCTATCAGACTGGCCCTTGGGCAAGCCTGTGGTACATTTTCTTCATTGATGATTGATGTAAGAGGGTCCAGTACATTAGGCCATTCCTGAGCTGCTGGTCCTGGCACTATAAGAAAGCAGGCTGAGAAAGACATGGGGATCAAGCCAGTAAGCAGTATCCCTCCATGGTCTCTGCTTCAGTTCCTCTCTTGAGTTCCAGCCCTTTCTTCCCTGACGGAGCTGTGAGCTGAGAGCTGGAAGCTGGAACAAACCCTTTCCTCTTCTGTTGCTTTTTGTCTCGGTGTTTCATCACAGCAATAGACCCTAACTAAGATACTTAGTGATTTAAAAAACAATTATAGCAGATGTTCAACAAGACCCAACCTCAAAAAGACAAAAACTATGTGTTCTGTCTCATATGCAATCCTAACCTGATATATGCATGAAGTTGCTAAAATTCTTAAGGAGCTGCATAAACAGTGTCTACACCTCCTTCTGAGGCCCCAAACAACAAACCGAGTAGTTTCTCCTGGGAACCAGTGAGTTTATTACACTTACTTACAGATCAGTGGGTGAGGGAATACAGGAGGGAGAGCGGATAGCCTGAAACAGGGCACGCGCACACACACGCGCACACACACACACACACACACACACACACACACGTAAATGTAGATAAACCCCAAAAACCTAAAAAGGAAACTGATGGAGAGTAAAAATTGGGGTGGACAGAAGGACATATGGAAGAGGAAAGGGGATTGAAAGGGTTATAAGAGGAATTAGGGAGTGCAGAGGAGTGGGAGAGAGGAGGGCAAAGCAGAATTTACTAAATCACACTTTGTTTAGAAATTGCCACAACGATATCTGCTACCTCACATACTACTTTGTAAAATATAAAGACTGTATTTTTAAAACCAGCTATTTATTTAGGGGACGTTTTCAAGGGGCAGGTTGGTCTGGTTCGTCCTGGATCAGCTATGTTCTGGCGAAACATACCTGAATTAAGCTGTGAGTTTTCTGGCTAGGAAGCCTACTCAGCATGTGGCCTCAGAGGACTGCCAAGAAGGGTGGCATGATGACCAGCCTAGAGGCCATCACAGCTTCACATCTGGACCCTGAAGCAGTATGCTATCCACTGTGGCGCTGGAGCTCTCAAAGCCTCTGCTTGTTTTACAAATGTCTGCAAGCCACAGGCAAACCAGATGGCAGACAGCTAAGGACAGGTCATTGCTGTCAGTTGCCTAAGGAGACTGGGATCTATGTTTGAGATGGGGTTCCTGAATTGTCACAGTTTCCATGACACGAGATCTCATTTCTGCAGAAACCTAGAGTAGTTGCCACCAGTGAGCCGGGGTACCACTCTGAGCCTCAGGCTCTTGGTCTGAAACTGGCAATAAATACCTATACCCTGGGTCGTTATGAGGATGGATGGATGGAATGGTGTGTGTGCTCACACGCATGCTTATACGTGTGTGTGTGTGTGTGTGTGTGTGTGTGTGTGTGTGTGTACACCAGAGTCTAAATTTTAGAAAGGGGACCAGGAGGGTGATGAGAAAGGACAAAATGCAAAAATAAGTCATGAAAGAAGAGAGATATAAAACTAAGTTTTTACAGTTTTGATTCCATTAAAGTTTTTCTGTTTTCATGGTAAATAGGTGAATTCAACTTTGTGGATATTGAAGTAGCAAGAACAATTTGTAAGCCCAAAGGACCGAACAAATTCTGCCCTTTTGGGGAATTGTTTTTAAAGTTTTGCTTGTTCCTTGATTGCTTTTTTCTTTTTGTTCCCTTCGGAAAAAAGGTTTGTTTGTTTTATTATTTGTTCTGGGAGAAGAGGCTTTGTAGCCTGAAATTTTCCTTTTTATTCTGTTTAAAACCATATCAAATCATTTCATTTTGCTCTTATTTAACATGTAATCTGTACTGCTATATATAAAATAAAGTATAGTTTCAAAAATACAAACATTAAGCTGTATGTTGTCCTGTGTGGCAATTAGAGCAGAGGCAGGTGGATCTCTATGAGTTTTAGGCCAGCTTGGTCTACAGTCCAGCTAATGCTGTATAGTGAGACCTCACCTCAAAATTTAATGTATATAAATATGTCATATTAATCTATATAACATTTATATATATATAAGTATATAAAATAATTGCATATTGTAGTTAATCGCATTAATATATATCCATGAGCACAACACTTAGTACATAGTAATAATCCATTTAATTTTTAATTTATTTTATTTATTATTGTTGTTCTTGTTGAATTCTTTAAAGTACCATCAATACAAGGACCTACACAAATGATAATTAAGCCAGATATGGTAACTCATACTGATAAACCCAGCACTTCAAGGGGCTGAGGAAGGAAGATCACAAATTTGAATCTAGCCTGGGCTACATAGCAAAACCCAGTCAGTGTGTAGCTCAGTGATCAAGACTTGTGAGTCCTCTGAGCCCTGAGTGTAATACCCAGCACCAGAAGAGAACAAACACAGCAGATGTCCACTGAAGCACAGTGGCTTATTGTCTTATCTCTGTCATCTTGACCTTTCGTAAAGTCTGTTTATCAGCAGGTAGTAGGTAGGCTCTCTTGAGACTCTCACGTCTGCCTCTACTGTATTTCTCATATGCACTTTCATTTTTCTCAATTATTCTGAAAAGACTCAGTTCATCCTCTGCCTAATTAATAGAATTTTCTTCTTTGTCCAATGTATTGTTCATCATCTTTTTTAATTTAGTCATCATATTGATCTCCATGATTGGCTAGGTGTAGACACTGGAATTCATTTAATGGCAATTTCCTTTTGTTAAGGAAATTCTTATGGTTAGGCACATGTTTTCACACATGGATTAGCTATTTCAGCAATATTCTCTTCTTCTTTTTTTTTCATTAATCTAGCCCAGGGAATACATATTCATATCACCAAGTGTGTTCAGAAAATTTGCAGTTGCATTCTTTACATAAATTCTCCCAGAAAATACCCATGAGCCTACAGCAAGCACTGTGCTGGACATAAAACAATGGCCAGGTTTCCATCTGTGAAGGTCTGAAAAAGCACAGCCAGCCTAAGTGCGTATGTGTGAGTGTTTGCTTCCCGGTTGGTGGATTGTTTCAGAAGGATTAGGAGGTGTGGCCTTGCTGGAGAAGGGGAGAAGGCATGTCTGGAAATGGGTTTGAGATTTCAAAAGCCCAGTCTCTCTCTCTCTCTCTCTCTCTCTCTCTCTCTCTCTCTCTTTCCCCCTTTCTCCCTTCTCTCTCTCTCCTCCCCCCTTTTCCTCCTGTCAAAGCTCTTAGCGACTGCTCCAGCATGTCTGCCTTCCCGCTGCCATGCTCCCCACCGTGATGATCATAGACTAACCCTCTAAACCTGTAAGCAAGCCCCAATTGAATGCTTTGTTTTGTAGGTTGCCTTGGTTATCGTATTTCATCACAGCAATAGAACAGTAACTAAAACACTCTCTTCACCTTCAAAACAAACTGTAGAGTCTCTGTGGGATCCACCAAAAATAAGTCCATAGTTCCCAAGGGTACAAGACAGCATGCTCCTTACCACAGGGTCATGGAATGTGTCAGACAGGCAGTAAGTGACCCATTGACTCATAGCATATGGAGGAGGGGTGGCAAGAAGTGTTCAGTGAAAGGATGCATTCTAGGTGGTGATGACTGCATACAAAAAGCTTAGAAGAAAGATGCTAGGAGATGTTTAAGAAACTAAAATGTAAAATAGTTAATGGTCACTAAGCGCTGTGGTGGTTGATCTTTCCTGTCAATGGTACTGGATTAAGAAGTATCCAGGACGTTAGTGAGCTATGCCTTCTCCAGAGTTAGTGACAAGATGGGACAATCTTCCTGAATACGAGATGCACCATCTCAGGAGCCATGGTTCTGAACCGAGTAAAAATTGGGAAAGGAGAAAGGCAGTTGAGTGACAACACTTCCCCTTCCCTGCTCCCTGAGCTTCCAAGGTGATCAATCAGCTTGTGTTCCCACTTCAATGAACCCAGTCGCCTCCAACATCATGCTTTCTGTGCCATGATAGAATATTCCCTCAAACCATTTCTTAAGCTGATACTTGCCATGTTATGGGTGAGAAGCCATACAATTTCAAACTCCCACCTTAGAGGTTCAGATATTCAGTGAGTGACTTACACAGCACAGAGAAAATTAACTAATACACGCATCTACAGAAGTCCAGGCACTCTGCCAAGAAGTGTACCTGTATAACATCTGTTCTCATTTTGTTCTACTGCTGTGAAAAAAAAAAAAAACTTTAACCAAAAGCTATTTGAAAAGGAAAGGGTTTGTTTTGGCTTACAACTCCCAGGTCATAAGCCATAATGAGGGAAATTGAGGCAGAAACTAAAGCAGAAGTCATAGAAAAATGCTGCTTTCTGGTTTATTGGCTTTTTAACTCAGAATCAGATGCCTTTCTTATACAGCCCAGGGCCACCCACTTAAGGACTGGAACTGCCCACAGTGGGTGAGGGCTTCCACATCAATCATCAGCCAATTATAATTTCTCACAGGCCAATACAACTGAGTTTATTCAGTTTAAAGATCCCTCTGTCTCGGTAACTCTAAGTTATGTCAAGTTGACAAACTGACAATAAAAATGCATGCAATATCGATTGATTTTAAAAAGCCATCAATTTCAAAGAGTATATGGGAGGCTTTAAAATGAGGAAAGGGAAGAACGAAATGTTGTAATTAAAATAATATACATACATACACACATATATGTATATGTACACACACGTAGAGCAAAACACAAGACCACATCTCACATTCCCTCAGCAACTCAATGGTATAGATTCCCCAGTTACAAAGCTAGATTTTTGAAGCAAGTAAGTCTGATTTGGGAGCTCATTTCTTAACTACTGTTCCATCTTGAATCTTTAAAAAACTCAGGATGAGAATGCCACAAAAAGAACAACAGAACCAAAACACCTGAGCCCAGGGAGGCCTGCGGAGACCAATACTCCAACTAAGGACCATGCATGGAGAGGACCTAGACTCCCTGTCCAAAGGAAGCCCATTGGCTGCTCAGTATCCAAGTGGGTTCCCTAGTAAAGGGTGCAGGGGCTGTCTCTGATGTGAACTCAGTGGCTGGCTCTTTGATCACCTCTCCCTGGCAAAGCCTTGCCAAGCCACAGAGGAGGACAATGCAGTCAGTCCTGATGTGACTTGATAGGCTAGGGTCAAATAGAAGGGGAGGAGGACCTCCCCTGTCAGGGGACTTGGGGAGGGGCACAGGGGGAGAAGAGGAAAAGAGGGTGGGACTGGGAGGAGACGAAGGGAAGGGCTGTAGCAGGGACAAAGGGAATAAATTGTGGTAAATAAATATACAAACAAAATTAAATTAAAAGAGAGAGAGAGACTCATTATGGTCACAGGAGTATGGTAGGAATAAGAAATTCCAAGCTGGAGATCATTAAGATTATTATAGGCTTTGCCTTGTGGAAGGTCTAGTTCAGAAGTCCCACACATGTGAGAGGAAACCGCTTCTGTTAGGGAGAAATGGAAACATAACTACTGAGGACAAATACCACCATGAAGGGAAACTTACTGCCTATATCTGGAGGTGAAAAGCCCTAAAACCCCCATCTTAGAGGCTCATGGCCTTGGTGAGTGTCTGCCTGATGGACATGAGTGGAGCTCACGAGTGAGGCCTGGGGTGGGAATTCACTAATGGATTTGTAACGTTGGGGACCATCAAGTCATTTTGAAAGAACTCGTGGGAGGAAGTCAAAAAACATTAAGACTCAACAAAAGGACTGTGACTGTATGGTCAGGAAGGAATTATGGTTGCACATGAGGCATGTGTCCTATGGAAACAGAATCCAAGCATGTCGGTCAAGCTGGCCATATGACCTTTTCTAGCTCATGGCATCGGAAACATCAGGGGATAAGAAATGCCAAGTTTGTGTCATTCTGGCTGGGGTTTGTATCAGGTGAGCTTTGGAAAGGGAGAAAGGGGTGAAGAAATTGGAGGTGTCTGCAAAGTAATGATTGAGAAAAGAAAGGAAGATACAGGTTGAATGTCACTTACTGAAAGTGCTTAGGACTGGAGATAGTGTGTACGGATTTCAGAACTGTTTTCAATTTTGGAATATTTGCATATACATTATGAGACATCTTGGAAATTGAAATCCTGGGCTGGAGATCCTAGTCTATGTGTAATTTCAATGGATGTTGCCTAAAGGTAATTTTATGCCATAGTTTTGATTATGTTGTGCCTGACACAAAGTTTCTTGGCAAGAAATTCTCCACTTCTGGCATTAAAAAGTTTCAGATATGGAAGAATTCAGATTTGGAGATAGAGTATGCTCTCCCTGTAGAACCTGAAGAGGTTAAAGGTTAGAAAGAGAGTAGCAGGTTCAGGAATGTGGACGGCAGAGACAGGCTGCGATAGAGAACTTGGGACATGAACTTTATGAAGAGTGTTAGTTTTGCTTTCTGATACCATCATAAATCACCCTGACAGAAGCAGAGTAAAAGAAAGAGGGTTTTATTCGGCTCACAGTTCCAGGTTACAGCCCGGCACTGCAAAAAAAGTCAAGTTGGCAGCTCGTCCCACCACAGTCAAGAGCAGAGAGCAATAAAATGCCTGCTGGTGTTCAGCTTGCTTTCTTTTCTCCTACACAATCCAATATGCCCTCCCTGAAGGGACACCGCCACCCCTTTAATGAAACTAAACCCCACAGACATCCACACAGCCTTCTGGACAGTCCTTCACTGAGATTCCCAGGTGGTTCTTCATTGTGTCAAATTGACAACTTAGACTATGATCCCAAAGGTCTAGTAGTTTGCCTTTTGTTATAGCAAAATCTCTAGGCTGGGTACTTATAAAGGAAAGAGGGCCGAATCTTCAGGCAGTGTGAAGACCAGCTCTAGTGACATCCACTTTGGGTGCATCCCTGCCTGGAGACAGCTTTGCTGGTGCCCGATGAGGGATGAGCACAGCAAAGGAGGATGCATGTGTGAAAGAATTAACATCAAAGCTTGGCAGCAGTGGCCCAGGCCATAAGGTGTTTGATTTGTAAGTGTGAGACCTTAGTTCAATGCCTAGAACATACATAAAAATCTGGATGTGGTGATTCGCTGACTGTAATCCCAGGACTGGGGAAGCAGAGAGACTGGCAGACTTCCAGGGCTTGCAGGTAGACAAGCAAACATGGAAGAACTGATCTAAAAGCAGAGTGTCCCTTCCAAGCACCAACCAGGCCCGACCCTGCTTAGCTTCCGAGATCAGTCTCAATCAGGCATATTCAGGGTAATATGGCTGCAGACTAGCATAAATGTCATCAGAGAGGCTTGATCCAGCAACCGATAGAAACTGATGCAAAGACCTGAGCTTGAGGAATCTGTGGGGGGGGGGGTTTGAAGGAGTCAGAGGGGTCAAGGACACCACAAGAAAACTTACAGAATCGACTAACCTGAGTGCACTGAACTGCCAACCAGAGAGCATGAATGGGACAGACAGAGACCCTCTGCCCATACACAGCAGCCGTGAAGCTTGGTCTTCATGTGGGATTCCTAAAGCAGGAGCAGAGCCTGTCTCTGACTATATTGCCTGCTTTTAGATCCCTTTCCCCTAACTGGGCTGCCTTGTCCAGCCTCAATAGAAGATGAGCCTAGTCTTCCTGTAACTTTGATATGCCAAGGCCTCCATGGGAGGCCTCCTGGGAGGTGAAAGGGAAGGACTGGGAGGAGAAGAGGGTGGGGAAGCTGCCATAGGGATATAAAGTAAATAAATAACTTAATAAAAACAACCAACCAACACCAACAGAAAACCCCACAGGCTCATAGACACATAAAAGCATGAATGTACATCCAGAAAGAGAGAGAGAGCTGAAAATGGAAGCTGTGGTAGCAGGCATGCCTGCTAAAGCATGGTTGCTGTGAGACGAGGTCAGCTTGACTGCAGTGAGAGCCTGCCTCAAATCAAAGAAAGAAAGAAAGAAAGAAAAATGGAAAGAAGCTCAAGGTATGCTGCAGTCAGGCTTGATTGCTCATCCTAACATGAAACTGCTAAACAAATGCTTCTGATATTTAGCGGGGAAAAGATAGGCGGGAACAGAATTACAGCATGGTGGTGATGAAGGCACGGTTCTAATAGCAAGCTGAACCTAGAACGCTCTCTTCTTTAAAATCGGAATGCGCTTAGTAACCGTCTTTCCAACGGTGGTGCCCCTGTCCCTTCTCTCTGCCGGCACTCCCCGGCATCTGAGGTTTTAAACACGTGTATCACCTTTGAGCAGAATGTGCAGGCAGCACGTTAGTCCGTGCTGTGCCGGATCCAGCTCTCAGAGACGACTGCGCACCCCGCTTCCCAGCCCCACGCTCAGTTGTACCGTAGTTTGAAACTGAAATTGGCAGAAGTGTTTATACGACAGCATGCTCTGAGGGGCTTTGCTTTTCCGCGCCAAGTGTCCCCAGCACGCCAAGGCTGTGGACCACCGCTAGGAACGTGCAGACACCCGATCGTCTTTCATCTGAACCAAATACCTACAGACACAAGAAACAGTTTGTCCTTGCTATGAAAAAAAAAAAGCAGAGCCTACCTCTGGATTTAAAGGGTGAGAAGCGCCTGTCGACAGGTCAGATGACTGACCGGCGTGGAGAGCCGTCGGGTGCTTGCCTCATGACTGGAAGCAAGAAGGAGTCCTGAGACCCACTCTGCACTGACAGCCTTGACTCATGCACTGTGATCAGCCCCTGCCACTTCTTAGCATGCTCTTTGTCTTGTGTGTGCATGTATGTGAATGGGTGTGCAGGGACACGTGTGTATGTGGAGGCCAGAGGCCAGCCTTGTGTATCATTCCTCAAGGTGCCATCCACCTCGTTTATTGTGTGTTGGCCTTTGAACTTGCTAAGTAGGCTGGGCTGGCTGGCCTCTCCATGTGTTTTTTTTTATATATTCATTTTGCTTGTGTGCTGGGGAGAGTGCATGCGCTCATGTGTTTGGATGGCTGCAGAGTCCAGGGGCGTTAGAGTCCCTGGAACTGAGTTATAGGCAGCAGTGAGCAGCCTAGTATGGGTGCTGCAAACCAAACACTGGTCCTCCCCAAGAGCATTAAGCCCTCTTAACTTCGAGCCACCGCTCCAACACAACTCTCCCTCCCCTACCTTTCCAATCATTTATTTCAAAGACCCTTTCTGCCTCTCATACGGCATGTGCTTTTGTTTTTAGATAAGAGAAGGTGGTTTTGGTCAAGTCTCCAAATGCATACTTCATAGGACAGTGCTGGTGCATGTCTTTAATCCCAGCACTCAGCCAGCAGAGACAGAGGCAGGCAGATCTCTGTGAGTTCAAGACCAGCTTGCTCTACAGAGCGAGTTCCAGGACAGCGAGGGCTAAACAGAGAAACCCTGTCTCAAAAAAATAAAGAAAGAAAGAAAAAATAAAAAATAAAGAAAAAAAATGTCATTGAGGTATGCTGTTGCTAAACCCCAGAGTTATTTCATTTGACTCCCTGCATGCAAATGGAAAAAGATTAACACTGTGCACTTTCTCAGAACAAAAAGCCTCAAAGCCATTCCCCCTTTGAGTATTTACCCACAGCCATTGCACCCACTGCACACAAAAATTAATTGGCTGTTTAATTGTGGCCAGAAAGCTTCTACTTTCACTCTGCGCTTCTAAATGAGTGTGGAGGATGTTGAAGCAAACAAACTGCTCTTTCAGAGATGTGATGGAAGAAAAGTCACGTTCAGTCTGTGAGGAAAGCAGATAGAGTGTGTCCTTTCTTGGGATACAAGAGTCCCAAACGCATCATCTCACTAGAGGATGGATGTCCTGGGAGATACAAGAGAGATGAGGGTTGGTCACTTTGGCAAAGACTTAGGAGAGGTACAGTAGAAAGGGGCTGTGGACTCAAGGGCAGGGTTTGTTCCTGGAGCCAGGAAGGGTTCCCTTGCTCTCAGAAGAGAAGAAGGTGGGTTTGCAGAGAGAGAAAGAAGCTGAGACACTGGTGTTTGAGGGTGTTGATATTCCCAGTGAAACAAAAGGCAAACACCGAGTGAAAAAAGCCATTGGAAAGTTCTGCCTCCTGGGTTCAGAGAGGAAGCAGGGAGGCTGCAATTCTGCATGTCAGTGTGTGTGCTAGAACATACCCTGCGTTTGCAGTCTGGCCGCGTTCACACATCACCTCCGTGTGTACCACGTCTCTACACAACAGGAAGTAAAGTGATTCCATCTCATGTCCGGTGAAGGAGGCAGCCCAAAGAGGTGGCGAAACTTAGCAAGCTGACATTCCCAGTAACCAGGTGAGCCAGGGTTCAAACCTAGGGCTTCCAGTTCCAAGGCTCATGTGCTTCTACTCTACAGGAACACCTTCAAACAGGATCCTGGGTTGCTATGAAAACTCTAAGGAGCCTCTGGGGGGGGGGGGTTGGCTGACATTTGGGGGGAGCTGAGAAGAGTCTGTCCTCTCATGATCTGATTCTCTGGACCGTCACTCTTCCTGTCCAACGTGTCAGCCTAACTGCTCAAATGTATTCAAAGAGTAACATGGGAAAAGGGACAGTATTCAGTAAGAAGGAGAGGGAAGCTGCTATCCTTCTCCTGCACACACACACATATAGTATCCGTACATACACTCAGGCACATGCAGCTACACACAAAATACTAAATAGATAGATAGATAGATAGATAGATAGATAGATAGATAGATAGATAGATATTTAGAACAGAGTAGATATGGAAACCATGGACCTAGAGCAATGGTTTGAGTTTCCTATTTATTCAGTTGTACCTCTTTTATTTACATTTCTAAGATTTTTTTTTTCATTTCTAAGATTTTTTACGTGTGTGTGTGTGTGTGTGTGTGTGTGTGTGTGTGTGTGTGTGTGTGTAGAGAGATATATGCACATGTGTGGACCTGCCTGTGTGAAGGTAAGAAGCATCTTCTCCAGGGCTGGAGAGATGGCTCAGTGGTTAAGAGCACTGCCTGCTCTTCCAAAGGACCAGGGTTCGATTCCCAGTATCCACATGGCAGCTCAAAACTGTCTGTAATGCCAATTCCAAGGGATCTGACACCATCACACTAATAGACATAAAATAAAGTTAAATAAATTTAAAAAAAAGAAGAAGCATCTTTTCCCCCGGAACTGGCGTTATAAGCTGTATGAATCATCCCACATGGGTGCTAGGAGTCACACTTGGGTCCTGCACAAGAGCAGTGCGTGCTGTTAAGGGCTGACCCGCCTCCTCAGCCCTCTGGAACCCAGCTTCTTAAACTGAGGGTCACCGTCCCTGCATGAGGTGAAAATGCAAGGTATGTGAAGGCACAGCAGTCAAGCACGTAACGAAGCCGAGCTGTTTCCGGCAGCCGTGTGTCACGGTGCAGGGCGGCCGTCCCTGCGGCCTCTTCCAGAATACGCGGCACACGGTGTGGTCGGCCGCCCACCACCCGGCACCAGCCGACCCTGTGGGCCCGAGACTGTCACGCGTTTGTTCTGCCGTGTTTAACACGCGGAGCTCTCTGCCCTCAGAGAACCACGATGGCTTAACTACAGAAACAAAGACTTTTAAAGGGATTTTTCCAATTTTACCATGATTCCTCAGTTCCCTACGTGTCACATTCGCCTGTTTTGGATTGAAACATGATGGAAAGTTGGATTTTTTTTTAAATTGCTGTTTGAGTTGCACTCTTGAGTTTTAGAAGGAAAAAAAATTAATGAATTTTGGCTTGGCATTAGGAGAGAATTCCCAGCCATTTCTGAAATGTTCCTAAGCAGGCTGCCATCTTGCAGTGTGTATTTGGACTAAGCAATGTACCCAGAACTGATGACTATAAAATCAAAATGTCAGTCAACTCTGAAAAAGCATTAAATATGTTCTGTATCCTGAAATGGCAAATATTAAAAATAAACAAGCATCCATCTCCTTAGAATGCAAATTTGCTTTTGTCTTTACTAAACGGTAAAATTATATGGGTACCAAAAGTAATTTTAAGATAAATGGCTTTATTATCAGTAACTGCATTATTTATATACTTATTTTATATACATATACACTCAGCATTTTGTAAAAATTTTCTTAGGAAAAATGGAATCTCAGGTGGAAAAAAATTTAAGAATCACCTAAGATGGCAACCATAGGGCTGTGCACAAAAATCAGCTCCCAAAGGATCAAAGAACGCAGCATGACCGGAGACACTGACACTGCTAGAGGAGAGCACGGCAGAGCCCCGCAGGCGCAGGGGAGGGCTTGCTGAATCAGGCCCCATTCACCTAGGAATGAAGGACAGAGGGTGACAAACAGAACCTCACAAAACCAAAATGCTTCTGTACTACACAGGGAACAATCGTAGTGAGAGGATCCCACAGAGAGCGGGAGGATCTTTGCCAGTCACACATCTGACAGAGGACTGATCTACAGAATATACAAAGAATTCAAAATCAGTGAGTCACTTCAGGCTCCAGATCCCCTCAGCTAGGGTCTCCCCCATAGGGTCCTGGGAACATCTCCTGTCCCAGAGATGCTGCGCCCCCAGATTTCTGTTCTCTCTCCCAGCCCTCTCTCCACTCCTGATGCCCCCCCACTCCCCTCCCATGCTCTCTCCCACACAGGTTTCCTCCCTCTACTTCAGATGTCTGTTTTATTTCCCTTCTTGGTGTGATTCAAGCATCCTCCCTTGGGTCTCCTTGTGACTTAGCTTCTTTGGATCTGTGGATTGCAGCCTGGTTATCCTATACTTTATGGCTAAGATCCACTTATAAGAAAGTACATACCATGTTTGTCTTTCTGTGTCTGGGTTACCTCACTCAGGATGATTTTTTTAGTTCCTTCCATTTGCCTGAAAATTTCACGATGTCCTTGTTTTGAGAGCTGAATGATATTCCATTGTGTAAATGTAGCACATTTTCTTGATGCATTCTTTGGTTGAGGGACATCTAGGTTGTTTTTAGTTTCTCACTATTAAAATAAAGCTGCCATGGACATAGGTGAGCAAGTGTCTTTGTGTTGTGGTGGAGCACCTTTTGGGTGTGTGCCCAGGAGTAGTATGAGGGGGACAACAAACCACCATAAATGCTTTGACCCAGCCAACCAATGACTGGCCCAACTTGAGTTTCATGCCATGCAAACAAGCTCATCCTGACATTATTAATAACATTCTGCTGCACTTGCAGACAGAAGGCTGCCGTAACTGTCATCTGAGTGGCTTCACCCAGCAGCTGACCAAAATAGATGCAGAGACCCACAGCCAAACATTAGACAGATGTTAGGGAATCTTGTGGAAGAGGAGGAGGAGGAAGAATTGAAAGAGCCAGAGAGGTCAAGGACACCACAAGAAAACCTATAAAATCAACTACCCTGTACCTACAGGGCCTCACAGAGACTGAACATCAACCAGAGAGCATCCACGAGACAGACCTAGGCCCCTGACACATACGTAACAGATGTACAGCGTGGTCCTCATGTGGGACCTCTAACAGCAGACGCAGGGGCTGCCTCTGACTCTGTTTGCCTTTGGATCCCTTTCCCCTAAATGCACAGTCTTGTCTAGGCTCAGTAGAAGAGGATGGCCCAGTCCTATTGATATGCCAAGGCAGATTGATGCCTGTGGGAAGTCTCCCCTTCTCTGAGAAAAGGGATGGGGATAGGAGGAGGTGAGTGGAAGTGTGTGTGGAGAGACTAGGAGGAGAGGAGGGAGGGGAAGCTCCAATTGGGATATAAAGTTAATTAATTAATTAAAGGAAAAGAAAAACAGTGAGTCAAGAAAACAAATGACCCAAGTACAAATGGCGACAGATCTGAACAGAGTTCTCGAAAGAAGAGATGAAAATTTCTAAGAAACATCTTTTAGTGTTTAATGTTTTAACAGATAGAGGAATACAAATGAAAACTACTTTGAGATTCATCTCATTCCAGTCAGAATGGCTAAGACCAAGAAAGCAACTGTAGTTGTTTTACTCTCATGCACATTAACTAAATTAACTGAAATCAATAACATCATTGATCACGAATGTTTTTAGGAATCATTTTCATGCGGTATTCCCTATATGCACTATGGTATTTTTTTAACGACCGTGGAAATGTGGTGTCAGGAGAAAATATGCCACTTAGAGTCAGAAGACTTGGTGTCTCCAGATGTCCTCGCCTCTAACAGAAGCCTCTGCCCTGCTGTGGCCTATGTCCCCATCTGTGGAAAGACAGAAGCCCAAGCAAACATGTCTTGTTTTCTCCCACCCTGAAGGAAACAGAAGATAATCAAGTATTTAAAATAGTGACAGATCACAGCCAAAAACAAAACTTCATTCCTCAGCAAGCAGATTTTCAGAATAGAAAAACAAAAGGGTGTTTGTTTCACTTCTGAATGAAAAACAATTACATACATACACATATACAACAATTTGCAACTGGGGAAGGTGTTTCTTTATAGAAATTCTTTGATTTTTTTATACCATGAAAATACTATCTCTACTTCTAAAAGACTTCATTTTTTTAAACTTTTTATTGGTTCTTTGTGACTTTCACATCGTGCACTCCAATCCCACTCATCTCCCCTTCCTCTCATACCTGCTCTCCACCCTTGAACCTCACCACCCCCCAACAGAGGAAAAAATCTCATTGTGGAAGCTGAAGTGTGTCACAGTGTGTCGCAGTGTGCCCCACAATATACCCTTGGGTTCACACTTCTTTGTCTGCAAATGTTCGCTGCAGTGACTCATTGGTCTGGTGTTCTGTCCGCCCTAGAACCTCGAGGGGGCTCCTCCCGGATATCCTGTTGTTGAGCTCTGTTATGAGAACCTGTAGTTTTGATCTGTAAGACCAGCCCCTTTCTTCACACACTCCGGCAGTTCATCAATGGGGTAGGTGTTGGCGTGGGCCAATTCAAAGCCCTGGATCTGGGCCTGAGAGGGGAGGCCAGGAACAGCTCTTCCTCTGTGAGGACACAGTGACCACAAAGCAGCTATTTCTTTATAGTTTGTTTTGTGTGTGTGTGTGTGTGTGTGTGTGTGTGTGTGTATACACAAAACAAACAATGTGGCAAAAAATGACTTTGAACTTCTGATCCTCCTGCCTTACTGCTGGTGCTGGCATCGCAGCTGTGTGTGTCCAGTTTATTCAGCGCCGGGGATTGAAACCTAGGCCAGCACTCTACCCACTGGGCCACATGCCCAGCCCAGGAAGACCTTTTCCAACGTACCAGGATTCTAAAGCAAAAAAGCCCAAACTTTGACTCAAGTAAATTCAGCAAATAAGGGGGAAATTGTGGCATTTATTTTTAACAGTAAAATATAGGTATTGTTCTTATCTATAAATTGCTATGTACCAATTAGTGTATACTATTAGTTATGCAAGTGTTCCAAAAGAATAGTGTCAGTCATAATCCTGTAGCCCATTTAATTACTTCCTGATGAACTCCTTCCAAACACCAGTTTGAGAGAGACTCTACAGATGATGTGAGTAGGAAGTCCAGAACTACAGACTCTTGTTTCCAACACCCAACTCTACCTACCTATCTATTTATCTATCTATCTATCTATCTATCTATCTATCTATCTATCTATCTATCTATCTTTTTTCTCTCTTTTTCTCCCTCTCTTTTCCTCTCCTTCCACTTTCTCCTTCACTATCTCTAAAGAGCAGTCATAAATTGGTCTAGAATTTCATGGGGATTTACAACAAATCTGATTCTCCCTGGAGTTTCCCAATTCAAATTGGCTAACAGCAAAACTTTAGCAGAGATAACAAAGCCCACAGCTGTTTCAGGCAGCCCCCTGGTTCACTCCACTGCCAGGCTCCTGATTCCTGTGAGGAACTGTAAAGATGAGAAATTAAAATTGTTGGTGGTCAGGGCAATTCCTTTCCCTGCTGGATGGAAAATCTGATAGGAGCGTCAGCTGTCGAAGAAGTCCCAGTCCAACATCCTTGAGCTATTTTAAACTGTAGAAAATAAAATGACAAGCCATCTCTCCTCCCACTCTGTCCTCTCCTTTGCTCTTACCCTCAAGTACTGTGTTGCCTGCATCTGAAGGGTGATGCCCCAGAGAACGATAGGAACAAATTTAATTTGCCATACTTCAAATAACTTTGCTGGTAGATGACAAAGAGCAGCAAAGGCTCCTGGCCATGAATGCTTTTGTTTTGTTTTCATAACTTAAATACCACCTCTCTCATCCTCTGCTACTCCAAATGGCTTCCATGCTCTTCTTCCAGATCTATTTGATTTCCACTAAATTCTCTGAAGGAAACATCCAGAAAATGTTAGTCACATGGTTCAGTAGGTCCAAGCAAACACTCTGCGATAAGAATGCTCATCTATGAGGTAAATCTCATGAGCCAGGTCGTAGAGGACACTGTATGTCACCTCAGGCCATAGGACTCTTGTCTTCTACGTTATGCAGTTTAAGTGGACCTCTCCTCACTCACTCCCAGAAGCTCTGACAAAGAAGTCACTATGGTCTCAGAGGGCCTCCTGTAACTAGGAGCTGTCATTATTAGTGGACATGGGGATGCTAGAACAGAACGAAGGAACTGGGTCTGATTTCTGTGCTACGAAAGCTAAAGAATATTGGAATATCTTGTAATTCTATTCCTTACTTGTGAAATGAAGAAAATGAGAGCCAGGGTAGTTGAAACATTTTCCAAAATTACCATGTATTATGGCAGAGTGAGGAGAGGAATTATGGTGAGAAATTGGTGGGTTTAAAAAAAAAACAAAGTATTAAGAAATGTAAGGTAAAAAATCAGCACCTCAATGTGTGGAATAAAATAATTTATACCAAGGAGCAACCAGAAGGAGGGAGAACAGATGGCTTTCACAAGGTTTGCAAAGTAGGTAATTCTACATTTTTGCTTCAAGAGAATTCCCACAAAATTTGTAAATATTGCCTCATAAAAGACGAGACGTAGTCAGGATCTAACATGTAATATTTCCTTCTAGTCACAGAGTGGCAGAGATGGAAAAGACCAGTAAACCAGAGGGAGAAATCCGGGAGGACCAGAGAAGGGCGGCTGCTTCGGGCGGGAGGAGGGGTGTGCACTAGTGGGAAGTGAGGCGTGTGGCTCAGCCTTGGATGACGCTGAAATTTGCAGCATGAGTGGAGGACTGGCAGACCAAACGAGGGACAGGAAGCCAGGCACGATATGTATTTATTGGTATTTGTTTTAATTTGTGCCTGGCACTCTTCTAAATCAACACCAGTGGACATAACAAAGACCCGCCTCATGCTCTGCTCTGTCTAAAGCTAAGGGCAATAAATGTGTGATTTAGATCGTGTGTTAGGATGTCGGGGTGCTGTGGGAATAAAGAGAAGAAGGACAGGAAGGGTGGGGTGATGGCTCAGACAGCAAACTGTTTGCAAGAATAAGGCCCTGAGTCCTACCCACAACAGCCAACGTGAAAAGCTCATTATCCTTGGGGCTCACCAGCCATCCAGCCTCGTCTACTCAGTGAGCTCCATGCAAAATAAGAAGTCCTGCCTCAAAAACTAAGGTGCACCTGAGAAACAACACTCAAGATTGACCTCTGGTCCCCACACATGTACACGCAGACACACACACACACACACACACACACACACACACACACACCCCTTAGGGGATAGATATTTGGGGGAGGGGACAGCAGTGGGTTTCAGTAGGATGGGCAGGTCACTAAGAAGTGACCCTTGACCTGATGGAGGTTGGAGGTAGTTGTTTTAGTAAATTAACGTGGTGAGTCCTAACAGTCACCTATTGGACAAAAGTATGGACATAATTAGTAAATGGGGCTGACATTAAAGAAGATGAAGAGGCAAGAAATCTCCGTGTTTGGTATATTTGCTCTGATCAAAGTGATGCCTTCTTGAAAGTTGCTTGTCGCATTTCTAAAACTCATTGAATGCTTCATCTAATGCACAGTGGTCCCAATTGTGAGAATGTAGGCGAGTGTGTAAGTTATTCTCCCGTTGCTGTGATAGAAGTCCTAACAAAAACAACTTAGGTGAGAAGGCATTTTAGCTTGGAGCTCCAGCGGAGACAATCTGTCACGGAGGGGAGGTGTGAGCAAGAGGCCAGTCCCGCAGTCAGGAAGCAGAGAGATGGCATTCCATCTGCGCACAGGAAGAAGAGAGAAAAAAAAAAAACAAGCACTGGGGCCAGACTATGAAATCTCAAAGCCCAGGATCCACCTTCTAAAGGTTCCATATCCCTCTCAAAAAGCATCACCAGCCAAGGACCAAGTGCTCGGATAACTGAGCCTATGGGGAACATTTCCCATTCAAGCCTCAACAGTGGCAAAGCTGGTATGTCCAGACTCCGGCTCTGTATAAAAGAGTTAACTCCCTGGGGATCAGCTTTCTCGTTTGTCATGGAAGACAGCATCAGCTTCCACCACTATAGTCCACATGTGACAGCCGCGGCCCGCGTTAGTGTCATTTCCCTGAAAACCGCAAAGGTGAAGGTGCCGGAGAAGGCTCGGAGGTTAAAAGCACTTACTGTTTCTATAAGAAAACCAAGGTCCCGTTCCCAGCACCCACATCAGGTGGCCACAGCCATGGGCACCATGTGGTACACACACAACCACACAGATACACACACACACAAAGGCTGCAGGAAATGGGATCTCAGGCACATGCTTTCTCTCTGTTCAAGATTAGCACCTTTTTATCTTTAGGTTTGAAGGCATTGCCCACTTCTCTAAGATCGTTTACACGCAGACACTATCAGAAGCTCTTGCAAAAGGGTGATGATTCTGATGTGATAGGGCACATTCAGGCTGTGTGGCTGTCGACAAGTGTGACAGCTCAGCAGTTTACGACACCCATGCTGGATAACTCCAAACTGCCCAAGGGTCAGCTCCAGGCAATTTGATACTCTCTTCAGGCACCATAGGTATGTGCAGGTATTCATGCAGAGGCACATACACACAAATAAAAAATAAAATAAAGAAGATTTTTTCATTCCCACATTTAACAGTAATCTCAACACTGTGCTTTTCTGTTTTCAAGAGTAAAAGCAAAAGGAGCCAAATAAAGGGAGAAGGTTGCAGAGTTGGCACCTCTGTCTGATCCATTTTAGCACCGTCCTGAGGAGATGGAGCAAATCATGCCTATGCTTGAAGCAACAGCATTCTAGGCAGAGGGGCCACAGAGCAAGAGCATTCTTAACACAATCGGGGAACCAAGAGGAAGTCACTGTTGCTGGAGAGCAATGGGCTGAGGGAAGAGATGAGAAATGAGCGTGAAGAGACTGTTTCCCTCTGAGTGAGTCTCCCTGGAGGACCCGAAGCAGAGGGAAGATCCAGCTGCATGGGATCTCAACAAGAACTCTCCAACGACAGTGTTGAGGTTGGGAAGTAGAGCAGAAGTGGGAGACTGTGGCAGTTGTTCTGGAGACACACGAAGGTGGCAGGTGGCTTACACTGCTGACAAGGAGGGAGTATAGGTGGTCTGACTCTCCATAGATCTTTGGCAACCTAGTAGATTTTGCTAACAAGAAAACTCCTGAATTTTACAAAAGGTGAATCCTGCTACACCAGCCATGTAAGATCATGACAACCATGGTCTCTAGGAGATGGAGAATTCCTCTATCAAAGACTTGGAACTGGCCCCAGCTTTGTGCGTGTATATGTGTGTGTGTGTGTGTGTGTGTGTGTGTGTGTGTGTGAGAGAGAGAGAGAGAGAGAGAGCTAACTGACTGAATCTTTGTTGTCTAAAACCCCTATAATTGAACAGAGAAATGCCTCTGTCTGCTTATAATGATTTAACGCATCTTTTAAAGTTTGATTGATACGCCCATGGGAAATTGCCAGACTAGCAGAGGTGAGGGAACAGCTTGTAAGAACAGAGAGGGAGGGAGAGCCACAAGCAGCTCAAGAGATGAGGCATGGGAAAATTGAGATCAAGATCCAAGAAGAAGGAGGGATCAGGGGATAGGATAAGAAAAAACAAAACAAAAACAAACAAACAAAAAAAAAAAACAAACAAACAAAAAAAAAAAAAGCTCAAGCCCAGTGATGAGGAAGGGAGAAGTGGATAGAGGTCTAGGCCTAAGGGAAGACTATAGCTCACATCATGTATGCAGACTAAACCTGACTTGCAACTGACATGCCTAACTCATCCTCTCTCTCTCTCTCTCTCTCTCTCTCTCTCTCTCACACACACACACACACACACACACACACACACACACACACACGCACATACACGCACACATGCGTGCGCCCATGCAAGCACACAGACAGGATAATTGTGATCTAAAGCACTAGGGTCTTCTCTCCTGATGGAAGGAGGAATAAGTGGAAATGTCCACTCTTCCATGAGACTGTTTCCATCGGAGCACTGTGACAGTACACAGGAGGAACAGACCACATATTCATTAAGCCTCTAGTCCTGGGAAAACAAAAATGAACAAACCAAGGGTTTTTCCTCGCCTTCCAGTTACTTAAAACCAAAGGTCAGAGGTGCTGGAGAGGTGGCTCAGAGCTAAAATTCCCAGTATCCACGAGACTCACAACCGCCTGCAACTCTTGCCCCAGAGCATCCACTCTCTCTTCTGGCCTCTTCGGTACTGCTCGCACAGGATACACAGACACACATGCAGGCAAAACATCCACCCATACACATGCCAAACAAGCCTTACATCATCAGCTAGGATGAACATTTTGAAATACATCTCTGATCTCTGTGAGGCTGATCAGAAGGTCAGGGGAGATTCCCTAAAGAGGTAAACTATGAGGAAGTTACCTGCTGACACATGACCCAGGCAGAGACCTCTCTGAGTATGCTTAGCCACTTCCTCTAAACTGAAACATTCTCTTCTGAAGGAAGAAGCGAAGGTTTTGCCAGCGAGTTGTGTAGGGGGTCCCAGACTTTGAGGAGCCTGTCACCCATGCTGTGTGGGCTATTCAGTGTTACAGATGCCTGAGTCACTCATGCCATAAGTAACCCCTGCGGACTCCTTGGTTCACCATGATAGACTTGGGTGCAATGGTTCCTTTGGTTTTTCTTCAGTGTTGCAGCGAGAGTGAATACATTCTTGTTCGTGTTTCCTGAGAGGGAAAAAAAATCACACAATAGCAAGGAAACACCAGAGGGCTGGAGGCAGCCTGACTAGTTTCAGAGACAAGAACAAGGCTGGAGAGGGCAGCTGGAGCCTGATGCAGGGAACAGGTCTGAGGTGTGGATGCAGAATGGGGCTGGGACAGGCCAGGAAATGCAGTGCCAGCCACCTGGAGAATCCTGCCTTTATCCATCTGTCACAGAGGAGGGAAGGAGCTTCCAGACAGCCAGAGGACCAAACTGGAAGGCAGAGACAAAGAATGACCTGGGCATGGTCAGACTACAAATGGAGGAAGTTCATTCCCCCACTGCAAAGAGCTTCCCTGAGAAGGATGTAGAAATGACCCCTGTGCCACTGATGCCCAACCAAGGCCCTCTTTGGTACCAAGTTCACTATGCAACGTCACACATAGCTTTGCCAGCTACCACAAATAATAGCTGGGTAGCCAGAGCCCCGACCCCCTCAGGTGCTACAGCAACAGTATCAGAAATGTTTTAATTCCTTGAAGTGTGTTAGCTGGTTATGTGTACAAGATCTGGCTTCTGCTGGAGAGCAGTGATTAGGAAGAGCAAGGAAGGGAGCAGAAAATGCAATTATTTACTGTTTAAAGGGAAAGTGCGGGGGTGTGGATCATTGCTGACAACCTGGAGATACGGCTGAGGAAGTGTTGACTAGCACAAAGGGGAATATAATCACAGATCCCTCTTTGAAGTTGGTTAGGACTGATGAGGCTTCTGTGGGCAAAGATTTTAATTAGTTTCTATCTGGATTTTACACTTCCACAGCTCCTCTCAACACTGAGACCTGTCAGATGTTTGGGGAACAATAATTGCTCTTTGCAGCCGTGCATTAATGGTGTCTTCCAAGTACCCAAGATGCATGTGCACTCTTTTGCTGGGGGAGGCTGCCAAAGTCTTGTCTGAGGAAGAAGATACTAAAGCCTTTTTCCTGGATCTGTGGCTGATTCATCTTACAATAATTCTAGATCAAGGCTGCCCAGTGTAAATGTAACACAAAACAGAATTCAAGCTAAATATGGAATTTTAAATTTTCTTGTAGTTAAAGAAAAAAAAAAGACAAATCTCACTATACATACCACTGAACTTGATGCGTCTATAGTGTTATCATACAATGGGTCCTACTTTCGTTTCTGTTGCTGTGATAAAACACCTAAAATGCAAGCAGCATTTTAGGAGATAAAATATTTATTTTGGCTCAAATTCCAGGATACAGTCCATCAGTGCAGGGAAGTCAAGGCAGGAACTCAAGCAGCTAGGCACATCACACCAGCAGCGCTCAGGAGCAGAGAGAAATGAATGCTCTGTGTCCACTTGCCTGCTTGCAGGCAGCTCAATCTCTCCATCTCTCTCTCAATCTCTCAATCTCTCCAGTTCTTACACAACTGGGAACCAACCCCTACCTGGGGAATTGTGCTGCCCATAGCAGGCTGCATTTTTTCACATCAGTTAATTTAATGAACGCAATCATTCACAAGCACTCACGTCAGCTTTCCCTCCACACACCTGCCCAAAGAAGCCGCCCAGAATCTCCCACTGAGACTCCCACAGTGCAAATGTATTCACGAAACACTTCACACACTTGGATGTAGATGGGAAGTATCTTCAAAATTGAGGGTGTGTTTTAGACAGCTCGGTTTGAACTTGCCATATCTGTAGGTTCATCAGCCATCTGTAGCCTGTGGCTTCAGACCTGGACAGGACAGATACAGAAATGACGGAGCTTCTGCCGGAAGTCTCTCATCCCGGGAGTTCCGTATCTGAACCAGTCATAGCTCAAAGGTCAAATTAGAATTAAACTCTTCCCTTCAAACATTTTAACTTTTTGTTTGCAAAGAGAATAAGGGACTGTGTTCTGGACACAGATGTGAGTAACTGTGGCCGGGGAACACAGATCCAGGCTACTGTAAAGACCACATGGTTTTATGAAGGCTGTAAGGTAGCTATGCTGGCTCGTGTGTGTGAACTGGACACAAGGTGGTCATCTGGAAAGAGGACCTCAGTTGAGAAAGTGTCCCCATCAGAGTGGACTGAGAGCAAACTGATTGATGGGAGAGGGCCCACCCACTGGGGACAGTGCCACCCACAAGCAGGTGGTCCTGAGTTGGATCAGAAACTGAGGAATCCATGAAAGCTAGCCAGATAAGTCACACACAGAGGTGGGCAGTCAGTCGCTGTTAAAGAGCTGAAGACATAGCCCAGGATGACTTGGTTCCAGGCTGCCCATGGCTGAGATTCTGCAGCTCCCCCGGGACAGCTCGTCTCCAGGACAGCTCGTCTGAGGGATCCCCCTCAGCTTCCCTCCACACACTGCTTTCTCTGAGCGGTGGCGCCAGCCTCTCTGAGGTTCAGCCTCTTATGCTGGCAGCCTCAACAGACCTCCTCTGCAAACACAGACCAGAGCATTCACTGCTCAAACTACCCAGGCATGAAACTCTTGGCAATAAAGTACAACAAACTGGGTGTGTGAATATGCCTGGTAAAATTCATTCATTCGTTCACTCATTCATTCATCATTAGCAAGTATGCATCCAGCATCTTCTATGCGCTATGTGCTATGCTTGGTCCTGAGAATAATTCACACTGTATAAAACAGGCATGATTAGACCTTTTAAGAGAATCACTCAGTGATAAACACTTCTTTCTGTTTTGTTTTGGGTCAAAACAAAAACAAAAACAGTTCAAGGTGAAAGTCAGATCCTGGACCAAGTCCTTCCAATTCCCAATACTCACAGTTCATTTCAGCACTAGGCTTCCTCTCATTCTTTTGTTTTTTAACTTTTTCGAGATTTGTTTATTTTGTTTTATGTGTATGAGTGTTTTTCCTGTATGTACATATACGTATGCATATTCCCATGTGCAAGCTTGGGACCCATGGATGCCAGAAAAGAGTACCATATATCCCAGGAACTGCAGTCACAGATGGTTTTGAGTCACGACGAGAGAGCTAGAAATCATACTCAGGTCCTTTGCAAGACCAGCAAGTGCTCTTAACCCACCGAGTCCTCTTTCCAGTTCCCTTCCTCCCATCTTTAATATCGCAGAGGGTACGGAATGCCCATGCCATGTTTAGAGAACACCCTTCCTCCAGCGTGGCCATCGGAGCAGGTCAGCCTAACTACTTCTGACCAGCTCCCCACATCCCTGTGACGTGTCAGCCTCAGGAAATGCAGCTTCTTAGCTAACGTTGGTCTCACCTTTATCCAAATTACTGCACAATTCAGGCCTGCCTCTAACATTGATGAGCCAGAAACTAGAGCTAGCCTGCATGTCGTGTCCAAATAGTCAAGCTGATCTATCATTCGTCACGATCTCTTCCTATTGCCTTGAGAACTCATAATCTAACTGTTCTGAAGTGAGCTGTGAACACTTGCGTTTCTTTCGGGAGCCTGGCCTTACAGGACAGGGCAAACCGTGGCTGTTGGCTCGTTCCAGAGAGGGTTCACGCACGCCCTACCCCAGTGACTGTATCCAAGCTTTCCTACATCGAGTCCCCGAAGCAGGCGCGCCTCGGCCAGCTATCAGGCAGATGAGCAGCGCCATCCCCCGTGGGAAGGCTCGGTCAATGAAAGAAGCTCCCGTGGGTGCCAGCAGTTGCCCGCTGACGATTCAAGGTCCCTCAAGATGGGAGGAGTATCACCTGTGTGTGCCGCGGCTTCTCGGTGACTTCTCGCCCGATCTCACCCTGAGGAACAGAACGATGGATGGATGTTAGTACGTCAGCCTGCTTCAACCGGAGCCACGGTTCCCCGCACTTCGAGGGGCTGAGAGCTCAGCAGCTGGCCGCCTCACACGGGAAGGTGCTACCTCGGTCCCCGAGTCCGGGTGGCTCGGGAGTCCAAGCCTGTCGCCAAAACCGCGGGGGACCCCTGGGGGGCACTGGCCCTCGGTCAGCCGTGGGGGCCTGGAGATGCTGCTCTGGTGTTGCAGGCGAAGGTGTCAGCAGCAGGGTAAATTAACTCGGCGGCGCGACAGGAGCGAACCCTGCACGCCCTTCCTTCCTCCGCGCCTCCTCTCACCCGGGCTGCTACCACCAGGTGCCATTCACCTTCCGGGTGACCAGATCGAGGTCCCTCCCCGGCTGAGTGTAACTGTGGCAAGCTGACATTAAAGTCAACCACCACCGCCCCCCGTGAAGGTGGGGCGGAATCTGGAAGGAGCCCGTGCAGCTCCCGGGCGGAGAGCCCGTTTTCCTGAACACGCGGCCCAGGCTTATTACTTCTGTATCACTCCACTGGCGCTTCCCCATGGAGCCAGCCAGCGCTTCCTCTGTCTTTCTCCCGGCACCTGCGGTGTCAGGGCCTGCGAGACCGATGCGTTGACTGACTGACACGCCCGTTATTCCCCGAAGCAAGCTGTCCTACGGCCTGGCAGCGTCGCAGATTCCCAGCTGGGTTTGTGCGGATGGTTCTTCCCCGGCTCTCCCATTCCAACACCACGTCTCCTGTTTCTCCGTCTGGCCCCAACCAATGGTTTCCTTCTCCCAGGTTCCCATCCCAGACTATGTGGTTTAGGACTTTTTCACTATGCGTATGCCAATCTGTCTGCAACAGGCAACCGCTAAGTAAAAATTCCACTGTAAATTACTCCCTCCGCATAAAAAGAATTATTGCTCTTGGGTGCTGTGTGGTTAACCTTCATTGACAACTTGACTGGATTTAGAATGTGTAAGGGGACGCACATCTGGGAGTTTCTTTGACAGTGTTTCTGGAGAAGATTAATTGAAAATGGAAGGCTCACTGTGACTTCGTGTAAACCCAGTTTCATGGGCTAGGTCCTGGACTGAAAAAAACAAAACAAACAAACAAAAAACAGGAACAGAGCACCAGGATTCATGTCTCTCTGGTTCCTGACTATAGACAGGGTGAATACCCACTCTCAGTCTGCTGCCGTGCCTCCTGGCACTGTACCCTCAACCTGGGAGCTGAAACCCTCTCCGTTTAAGTTGATGTCATCATGCAATAAGAAAACTACTATGAAAATATTGCTCTGCTTTGTTTTGAACTTTCCTAAGTGTGTTTCTACTGGTTCCTTTTAACTGACCTGAGAAGCAGGGAGCATATCTTATCCCTGCCTGAAACACTCATCCCAATGTGGAGAGGTGCTCAAGGGGAGATATGAGATGCCGTGTGTGTGTGTGTATGTATGTGTTCAATCACATCCTTTTGTATGATTGCTCTTTGGAGATGTTTTTTACAGGATGGAGTGAATGAGCAGTAGTACATAATTTTCCAAATTTCAAAGACACATTCAGTGTTCCAGCCATTTGAAATTGAATCGTGTTCTTATAAATATTTATATGAGCTTAATTAGAAAGTTCTAATTGCATTTTGATTTCTAATTTCTGTAAGAATTGACTTCATCCCAATCTTAATATCCTGAAGTATAATAGCTAGGTACCAACCTTTTGCTGGATTGGAGGATCCCTACTTCCCCTGCTGCTGAGCTGTGCAGACAGGGAAGCTTAATTACTTCAAAACAGCTTCCAAAACCTTTTCTGTTCTGTGACAGCCCATCCCCCAAGCTGACATGCTGCTTAGTAAATGTCACTTCTATATCAGGAGTGTTTCTTCCCTCCAGACACTAATAAAGAGCACCATGGAATCAGCCTTCCAGAAAGCTGCTGGAGTTGAGAATCTCCCCCTGAAGACCAACATCAGGGAACAGTTGAAATGACTCATTCCAGAGGAAGACTAGAAGACATTAGGTCTAGATGCATATATTTGGACTCTTCCTGAGAAACAAATGAATCATATTTGAACAAGGAGGGGTGGGTATGGGCACCTCCCAGAGAAAGACTAACTGTGGAACAATGGAATCAAGAAAGCAGACATCACAAGCTATTTTGGCAGCAGTTGTCCCAGGTGGACAACTCGTGTTGGGAACCACTTGCTGGTTTAGGGGTATATTGAGGAAGGTCAGGCCCAGCAGTGGAGAGCCAGAGGGATATTGTGAGTGATGGCACTGACTCAATTGTCACATGTAACACTTGAACTTTAACCTTCAGGTGGTTACCCACTGTAGGGGAGAGAAGGAGGCTGTGGGTATGTATTATAGTGCCTATTATAAGCTGTAACCATGTGCACATGCTCAATTGGAAGAGACATAGGTGAAAGGAAAATGTTGCACAGCAACAAGATACAGGACTGTCATGGAGCTGCTGTGAAAAACAAAAATCAAACAAACAAATAAAAATGGAATAGAGGTTTCTATGCCAATCATTCCAGGGTCATAAAGGAACCAATGTCCTTGGTACAAAGGAGATTACAAGCTAGGGAGAAAGAAAGACAGCAGTCTCCAAGCTAGTCTGAATTGGTCTCCATTGGTCTTCAGTTGGTCTCCATGGCTCACTACTCTAATCTCAGCCTTAGCTGGACCTCCAATCCTGCTGATGCTTGTGCTTACTTGTGGGCCATGCATTATCAATGCTCTTGTTAAACTTGTCAAAAATTGAATCTCCACTGTTCATCTGATGGTATTAAAATCTCAGCACTAGACCCAACTCAAGGATTTGAGATGGAACCCAGCTCAACCAGGGAATGAGAGGAACTGACTGACTCTATTTTGAGACTAGGCCCAACGTCAGGCCAAAGTTCTTGCCAGCCTTCCTCATGTCCTGCTTGATGAGTTTCCGATAAAAACCATAGGAGATGGTCAGCTAATCAGTGGCTGCCCTGACACCTGACCTGGCACTAAGTCAATATGAAGAAACTTCGAAAGCCACCAAGGTCTGAACCAACAGAAATGTACAAGTTCCCCTTACCATAAACCCAACCAATCCTAACAAAGGTCAGATGAGCATGGCAGGAAATCCCCTCACTGACTTTAAAGGGTGCCTGTGAGCTCCCCTCGTGGTTGCCATTTTGCTGGAATGATAGACCCCTGCATGCTGGCTGTTTCTGCAGAATAAACACTCTTTACTTTTAGAAAAAGAAGAAGAGGGGGAGGGAGAGGAGGAGGGGAAGGGGAAGGAGGGAGGAAGTGGGGGAGGAGGGAGAAGAAGAAAAGAAGAAATGGAAAGAAGGTACAAAGGTCTGCTGTGTGGCTTCCATGTAAAGATCCTGTGAATCTCAGCTTTAATGGTCACCTTGATGCAAACAGGCATCCTTTGAGGAGAGAGGCTCAGTGAGGGAAGTTCTACTTTTTTTTTTTTTTTTTTTTTTTTTGGCCTTTGAGCATGTCTGTGAGGAACTGTCTTAATTAAATTAGCTAATGTGGGAAACCCCAACCAATAGAGCAGGCATCTCTATTTCCCAGGCAGGAGGTCCCAAACTGTGTAACAAAGAAGAGGGGACGGAGCACAAAGCAAATGAGCATGCATGCGTGCATTTCTCTCTGCCCTTGACTCCAGGGGTGTTGTGACTAGCTGTTTGTAGCTCCTGCCTTGACTTCCATGCAATTAGGAACTATAACTGGAATTGCAAACTGATATTCCAAACCTTTTCTCCCCTGGTGGTACGGGCCCCCTCATATTGGAAGAGTATCAACCCCAGGCAGGATTTGCATATTTTGATGTGACTTCTGCAGAGTGGTAGGTATGCAAAATTCAACCACAATGTTCACCTCAGATGAACCTTGAAATTACCTTGTCACACTCTCCCTTACACTTCGGAGAATCTTTGAGATTTGTGACTGAGTAAATGGTGGGCAGAAGAAGATGAACTGAAGGGGCAGAGAGATCTCTTCACCCAGGACAGAGAGACAAGTCGTGGCCCTCAGCATTTTCCACACAGTGCAATTATCAGAAAAGGAACAAATGAAACCAGGAACACCTGTGGCCTGGAACCCACTTCAAATTTATTCATCTCCTAATGCACAGGGGAAGAGCCTTTATCCCGATATATATGCCCCTTGCCAGGACCATGGGCTCAGCTCTGTGCTGCAATTATAATAGCGGCACTAGCATGGATCGTGTGATTCAAGCAAGTTAAGATGGAGCAAAAGAAAGCAAAGCAAGATTGCCTGGAAGAAGAATGTCTTCACAGAAAGAGGAAACAACAGAGCAGAAATGTGGTGAAATATCAAAAATTAATTTTTTAAATAACTTTCCATTTTTATCAAGCTTCTGCTATAAAATGGCTATGGTGATAGGCACTGTAGAAGAATAATCCCATTTCAATGATTTCATTCTTAATTATTTTATGTGTGTGTGTATATATATACATAAATATGGGTTATGCACTTGAGTGTTGTGTCTGTGAAGACCAAAAGAAGGTGTCAGATCTGCTGGAACTGAGGTTACAATCATGAACTTAAGTGAAGGAATTGAACTTACGTCCTTCGCCAGATCAGTTCATCCTCTTAACCACTGAGCCGTTTCTCTGGTCCCTGGGTGATCCTGTTCAGTTCCCACGAGTTCCAATTCAGGGAATTTTGACATCATCTCTACTCTGTAGATATGTGAGATGAGCCTTGGTATGTTCAGAAGATCACTCAAGTCACAAACCTTGAAAAGCCGTGCAAACATCCAGCACTCGATCTTAAGCAACCCAAACAGAGCTGCACAAAGACACTGATGTTAGGTTCAGAATGACCGCTGCTGCACTCAGGCTCTGCAGGCTCTGCCTGACTCCTCCCGCCACCACGGGTGAGAGATCTTTCTCTTCCTGCCGCTGCAACCTAATATGTGACAAGATCTATCAGAGGGGAGAAGGTGTATTCTTGTGGCAATGAAGGGGTGGCTAAGAATGCATAAGAGGGCAGCTTGGAGGAGAAATTTAAAAAGAAATGACCACCAGCATGACAGATCTCCTCTGGAGTGTAGGCTAGCCTGGCACTTCAAATGGTTCCTCTAAATTCTCAGTGACCTGAGACCTGAGAAAGGTGGGCTATCCCTATCTTTTCAACCACTGAAGCGGCAGCATCTCAGGCTTGAGGCTCAGAAAAGCCTCAGGAAACATTTGATACAAGGATGCCAAAAAGAGGAACACATACCCTGACGAGGCTGAGAGGCTGTACCCCGAAAACGGCTTGCTAAGCATCTTTTGCGAAGCTGGTTGTATGCTGTCTGTTTGGTTTTTGGTGTGTGTGTGTGTGTGTGTGTGTGTGTGTGTGTGGTGTGCATATGCTGTTTCCGTGTAAATCATTAAACATTTGAGGGTTGTGCAATTTCTATTTCAACCATTTAGGTGCATGGGTATTGTCGCCTGCAGGAGGGAAGGGAGGCTTGGTGCAGTGACTGAGGCAAAACAACAGGTGACGAATTCTCCAGAGACACACTAGAGAAGAGCACCAGCTGCCACTGGGCGCAGACTCATTTGTTGTGCGGCAAACCATTCTGGACTCTGCTGAGCCTGGGACTGTGGGTGTTGTGTGGACCCCTCGCCCAGCCAGCCTGGTTCAGCTCCCTTTTACAATTACGAGAAACCAAGCGTGGGGAAACAGAACAGCAAAGGTTTGTCTAAGCTCGAATCTAGGCTTGGAGGGAAGGCTTGGTGGTTTAGAGTGCGGCTTCTTGGCTGTCGTGGTTTCGCCTGTCATCCTCTTAGGGGGGACCTTCATCTTTTTGGCAGCAAGCTGGCTCGAACTCAGGGCCTCCCACATGCTAATCAAGGGCCCTACTCTTACATTACATCCTGCCTTCCTTTTTCTTCTTTAATTTGAGACAGGGCCTCGCTAAGTAGTCCCAAATGTACACTATGTGTAACCCAGGCAGGCTTTGAACTTGTGAGCCACTTGCCTGGTCTACTGAGTATCTGCAGTTAGAAGCATACGCCATCATGCACAACAGGGCTTATTCCTTGGCTGAAAGGGCTGTCTCTTAAATAATCAGTGACGGGCCCTACAGCTGCCAGCATGAAGAAAGGTTGGCTAGAAGAACAAGAGGTCAGTGAGGCTACACCTGAGGCCACATCTGTCCCAGAGTGCCAGGAATTAAGGGTTTCCCTGATGGAAGGCTAAAAGCTTTGAAACCAGGAAAACCCACAGGCAAAACGAAACTGATCAGTCACTATCCATACTACACACAGAGATGCCCTTTGACCCTGTTGTTCCTAAATGCTCTGTTCCATGCAGGAGATGTAATCCCGCTGCATACATAGAGCCCCAAACTGGCTTGTGTGACAGATGAAAGCTGCAGTAGTCTGTTTTCTCACTTGAGAAAACAGTTTCTCACAGTTTGAGGGTGCTGTCCACTGTGGTGGGGAAGACACAGCAGCAGGAGTTTGAGGTGTCTGTCAGGAAGCAGAGAAAGACGAAGCTGTTGCTCTGTTCATTTCCTCCTGTTTGTTGAGCCTGGAGGCGGGACTGGAGAGATGGCTCAGTGGTTAAGAGCGCTTACTGCTTCTAGAGGACCTGAGTTCAGTTCCAAGCACCCACATCAAGTGGCTCACAGCTGCCTGGAGCTCCAGCTCCAACAGCCATTTCTGCTCTCCATGGACACCCACGATCATATGTACATAGCCACACACAGGCGCACACATACACAGAATTAAAACAAACCTGTAAATTATGCAGCTTAAAGCTCATGGGATAACGCTAACCCTCTCTGGACACGACCTTAGAAGCATGCCCAGAGGCTTGTCTCGTAGATGATTCTAGATTCTGTCAATATTGACAATCAATATTAGCTATTACAAGAGCCTGTAGCCTACAGCCTGAAACCCCCTTCTCAGGAGAAGAGAGACAGAGAAAGAGATAGAGATAGAGAGAGACAGAGACAGACAGACTCTCTCTGCCTGGAGAGTCGGCCCTGTGCTGCAGTCACGCTGCCTGGACACAGATTCCGAGCTGTGTCTCCCCCACAGGCCTGGGCCCACCCAGGCACACCAGCTGGATGCCTGTGTCTGAAAATCAGACTTAATAGGATTCTTGCTGAAGGCTGGAGTTTCAGGGAATGGAAAAGACAAGAACGCACGGTGTCATTTTGTTCCTTTGCAACAAGTTAGGACAGCACCAGTCAACATTTGTGTGGGAGGCTCTCATCCTGCAAAATAAGCCTGGTGCTCCCCAGGTGCTCTGTGAGAGCATCCACAGACAGCTGTTAATACTGCCCCTTTGTGTGGCTCTGTAATAAGTTGTAAAAATAAAAACAAAAGGTGACTTGTGTGGCAATGCGTGTGTGCGTGCACACGTTTATCATTTCTCGGGTACCACCCACCTTTGGGGCAGAGTCTCACATTGACCTGAGGCTCGCCAAGCCCACTAGGTTGGTGGGCCAGCAAACGCCAGGGTCCCACCTGTGTCTGTCTTCCCAGCACTGGACTGCAAGTGCTAACCACTGCATATGTCTTTCTTACATAGGTTCTAGGGATCTAATTGCTGTCCTCTGAAGAAACTGAGCCATCTCCCTGGCCCCCACCAAGTGATTTTTTAAATTTATTAGTAAAAGTTCAGGGCGTGTATTTAGTCTCAGCCACTGTGCATGCCATATGCCTCTAAGACCTGTTTTTTTGGTTTACGGAGAACATGACAGATGTCTTAGTATCTGCTTCAGGATAACTTGGATTTCAGGAATGACATACCAGCCATTAGCATTGCTCACCAAGCAGCTTTACCTACAAAGCCATCTCACAGGCCCCAAATCATATCCTGGAAAGCATGACTGAGGTGGCTGCTTGCCAGAAACTATGCACCGTGACAAACAAGGCTTCTGGGAGCAAACTCTGGAACCATTCCCTCAGGATAAATACTCCTTGGGGAGATGTCCTCGCAGCCAGCCTGCCACTGCCCCTGGGGGCACCTCTGTGTGCCACAGATGTCTGTTCTCTTTTGAACTCCAATAAGGGTCAGCAGCAAACTGTCTCTAAAGAATTTGGATGTCTGCCTTAAACCAGAAGCCATCAGGAACTAAACTGTTTGTCTCATGTGGACAAAGGCTGCATTCCCAGAACCTTGTTCAGCATGAGATAAAGGGGCTAGGATTTCAGCACAGGAATTTAGGGGATGTATAAACTCCATTATCAGGGGTCATCTGTGGGGCCAGTGAAGGTTGGACCTTTACTTGCTTACCTCCCATTCATGATTTTCTGAAACAAATGACAAGTCTATTTACCCAGTCAATGCCACCCCCACCCAAATGGAAACTGGCATCACCCCAGGTCTGCTTCTCACAACTGTTGTAGGTTATTAATATTTATTATTGATTTATCTTTTAGTTAAACAGCAGTTATTCCTAAACCAGCTGTATACCCAAATCACCACACAGAAACTAGGATTTATTTAATTAACCTAGAGCACAATGCTGGACAATGATTACTCCACCGTAAACCTTCAAGCCTGCATAGCTTCCTCCCATTCAGATTTTCCACATTATACTTTAGTCATATGTTAGGTCTGGTTCATCTTTCCTGGTGATCCCAGGTTTTCCCCTCTCCTACCTCTCTTCTCTGAACCCTCCTCCCACTCTCTTCTTTCTCCTTCTCCCTGAACCAGGATGCCCTACCCTAGTATCTCCATTGCTCAGCACTGGCTGGTTGCTTTATTGACAACACAGAGAACAAATGGCGGCATGTTCACACAAACTTGAGACAGGTAATGCTCAGAATAAGTATCACAGTGCAATGCCCGGATTGAAACCAGAGAGTGGGGTAGAGAAATCAGCACGTGAATGAACAAGGGTAAATTGTGTACATTCCACGGAGCATTATGCCAACACACGACCAATTCAGAAGACCATGGGTGCCACGTGGGTGAGCCACGAACGGTCAAGTGAAAGCTGTGGGGTTTGACACAATCGGGGTATGAGGTCTGGGGAGAGAGCTCAGTAAAGTGCTTGCCTTGCAAACAGGAGGGCCTGAGCTTGGTACCACAGAACTCATGTTAAAAAAAAGACACAATGGTGAACTCATATGAGCCCCGCTCTGGGCAGGTGGGCAGGCTTCTGTTCCCTCGGACATGGAGGTATATACAGTTGTGAGCTGACTGGTGTGGGTGCTGGGAACCAAACCCTAGTCTTCTGCAAGCGCAGGAATTGCTCTCAATTCCTGGAGGCTTTCGTATCCACAACTAGTCTCTTTGAACTCTCCATTCCTCCACGCAGTGCACACAGACTTTTTGGCCCTGCTGTGTAGATCAGCTGAGCTTTTCTTTTAATCAAGACTCCCCTTTTTAAAAAAAAAAAAAGGAAGTGGTATCAAAAGGTGGTCCAGAAAACGAATAGATTCCTTTGGACAACTTGAGAAGGTAGGGTACAAAAATTCTATCGATAGTACATATTAAAATGTTTGTCTTCTCACATTCAGCTCCCCAGGAGACTTCAGGTTGGTGTCTCTGGGTTAGTTCTGTGAAGCGTATCAGCTGCATCTTTCATCTTTTGTGGGAACTGTAGAGCCTATGTGGCTCTTGGCAGAATGGCCCATTTATGCTGAGAAACTGGCTGTGAAAGAGAAAGCAGAATGTTTAACTTTCCCGCACACTGCAGACAACTGACCAATCTTCTGGGTTCAGGATTCAAGACAGGCCAGAGCTCTGGAAACCCAAGAAGAAGCTCACACAAACCGGAATCCATCTGACCACTTTCCAAGTCACCCATCTTGATGAAATTCTATTTAGAGTCTGATTTTTTTTAACCGTGCTATTTTTTTTATAAAGTATCTGTCATTGTTACTGAGTGTAGAGGAGTATATTTGGGCTTGAAATCGTCACTCATTCTTGGAAAAGTGTGGTCTCTCTCACCCGAGCAGCACGGTTCCTCTCAGTGCATCCGAGCAGAGAGAAAATGGGATGAGAAAGTGACACTTCTGTGTCCTGCTCCCGTTCCGGTTCTGAGTGGCTTGAGCAAGGCAGTTGCCTTCCTTGCCCTTAGTATTTCAATATAAAACCGTGAGCAGTAGCCGCATCTCACCTGCAGCCCAGGGCTAACGAGATGAAGCAGGGTCCACTTCCCACGCCTCTGGAATGAAACCACTGCACGTAGAGACTGTAGAAATCTCATTTGGTTCTGGTTTGGTTTGAAGTGAATTTTGCAGACAGGATCTTCTGTAGCCCAGGCTGGACTTGAACTCACAATGTAGCAGAGGGTGGCATTGAACCCCTCATCCTCCTGACTCCGAGGCTCAAGCGCTGGTGTGACAGACATGCTCCCCCCGATGTCTGGCACTGAATGTGTGAATGTCTGCACTCCTCACACCTCATGTTTACCACCACCATATCACAGCAGACCAGAGGCCTTCGTAGGGAAAGATCCCTGCCACGTGAGAGCCTTTGTTATGCTGCAGCTTCTCTTGTAGAGAGGAAACTTTCCCTGGCCACAACACTAGGGTGGGGGACTTTGCCTAAGAGCCAGAATTCCCGGCACTTGGTCTGGACCTGGGGACACAGACAGTCATTAGACACAGGTTATGAGAAGCAGGACTATTCCAATTGTTGTGTTTTTTCTTTCCCCTGGGAATACCAGGGGTGTTAAATAGTGACCAGTGCCCACATTTATGGCTAAACCCATTTATAAGAAGAAATATTAATTGTTATCCGCTGGCACTGTTTGAAGCAGTTTCTAAGCAATGCCCTACTCCAAATAGCCGCGTTTGGGCTGGGAAGATGGTCCAGTCAGCACGTGCTGCTCACTGAGTGCCACCACGTAAACTCTGTTACTTTACTGCTCAGCTGCACACACGCACAAGGAATGGGGTTTGATCCCCAGAATTCAGGTTTTTAAAAAAGAAAAGAAAAGAAAAGCCAGGTGTGCTGGCGAGGAAGAGACAGGCTCACTGGCCGGCCAATCTAACCTAATCGGCAAGCCCTAAGTCTCAGTGAGAGATCCTGTGTCAAAATAACCACGGTGGATCAGGCTCCTGAGACAGCTCAGTGAGAGCTGGACAGCCTAGGTTCAAATCCCTCTATAGAACGGGGGGGGGGGGGGCAACTCCAGCAAGTTGTCCTCTGAACTGTGTACAAGCTCAAAATCAATAAATAAATGTGATTTTTTAAATTGAAAGCAGTGTGGGAGTGAGAGGTGGCTCTGCAGTTGAGAGCACTGGCTGCTCTTGCACAGCATCTGGGTTCCATGCCCAGCACTGCTCGGTGGCTCACAGTCATCTGTAATTCTAGCTCCAGGGGATCTGGAGCCCCCTTTGGCCTCCACAGGCAGCAAATACACAGAGTTGCACAGACATACATGCAGAAGGACATACACACATATAAAAAATAAATAAATAAATCTTTCAAAATAACATAATGAAGCAGATCATTCCTGAAGAATTCAAGACTGACATCTGGCTTCTACATGCAAATGTACATGCACTAGCCCAGACACACACACACACACACACACACACACACACACACAGAGAGAGAGAGAGAGAGAGAGAGAGAGAGAGAGAGAGAGAACTCACTTTCAGTACCTAACAGTGTGCAAAACACAAGTTTGTTTCTGCTACTTAGAGCCCCGCCCTCTGCATCTCAGCACTCATGTTAGGCTGCAGCCACTGAGGCACAAGCCAACGCCAGATCTGTCCCCTGGTGGTTCACCCAGTAAGAACATGCTACGGTGACTCGGCCAACCCAACCTTAGGCGAAGCATCCCGACAGAGTGCAAGCCTTTGCAGATCACCCGGGGAGGAGGGAGGCATGGAAGCAAACACTGAGGCACAGTCTTCTGGTTTTCAAATCACGGATGAGCAGATACGTCTCAACAGCACAACCTTGTCCTCTCCAGGGCTGGGATGTCCCAGGATCTGCAAAGTTCGTGCTGCACGAGGCCTAGGTTGGAAAACTGCATCAAGCACGTGGGGCTGGGGCAGCATGTGTGGGCAAAGGATGGTGTACTGTGGATCAAACACATAAAATCTACGTTCCTCTCTTGCCCAGCTACTGAAATGCTAGCAACCTGAAGGTGCCAACTACAGTGTGGCAGCCCCGAATGGTAGTTGTCTACCTCTGAGCCACCCAAAGAGCCACCTCTAGCCCGGAAAGCAGTTCCAGTCCTTCACACTACGTGGAGCTGTTGGGTGGTGCATATTTCACCAACGGTTTGGGAAGTAAAACTCAGGGGCTGCCACCATAAGGCAGGTCAGGTTCTCTGCAGATGCCACCATGCCTCACGGTGCAGAGTCCTGCCCAGTGTATTCCCTGCCAGCTGTGTTCTCACTCAAGTCTCTCTTCCAACTGCTGGGCTTGAGATTTTCTCTCCCATGCCTTTCCACCACTACTTCCATTCCTCAAGGTTTTGTCCCCCACTAGACCAATTCCACAGTCTTTGACCTCACCCCCAAATTAGGCTTCTGTCTTCTTTTACTATATCCCAAATGGCAGTGAGCAGCATCTCACCCACACCAAAAGCTTTTTCATTTGTCCTCTCAGAAATATGAAGCCTGAGGAAGCTTCTCCCTTGTTTTACCCAGTCAAACCTGAGACAGGGCTGTCCACACCTGACTCCACAGGAATCAGTGCACATGTGCATAAACATGCTCCCCAGCCTCTCCACCACGCACCCACCCCATGCTGCCCCTGAGAGGACAGGAGGAAGGGGGTAGATGGGCGAGCTTGGCTTCTCTCTGCTGGAGCCTATGCCGCAATATTTCTCTTTACAGCATTTCCAAATCTGAAAGCAACCAGGAGGCGAGTCGGGAGGCAGGGATCTTTGTTCCTCCTGCCTCTGCAGCCAAGTGCAAGCTACCTTCTTTTGGCCCTTGGCCTACACTTCACCATTACTCTCTGCCCTCCCCTTCATGGCTAAAACTATTCAGAATGGACTCTCCAGCCACCATCTCCACTTCCTCACTTTCTGTGACTCATCCCATCTGCTCCAATCACTGAAATCCTAATTCAGTTTCCCAAAACCAGACAGGAGGTTCACAACCCCATCCTTCCTCTTCTCAAAGGCACACCTTCCCTGGAGCCTCTTACTCTGGGGTTTGCACCCCTAGATTTTGCCTCTTTCCTTCTCATGCCCACCTAATCAAATACCTGCCGAGACTTCTCCTCTAGATCCAGACATCTACCTGCCTTTCCTCAAGGTCAATTCCATCACAAGCTTCCTCCTCCTCCCAGAGTACCAAGCCAGAAGTCCATGTCTGTAGATGTACGCATTGGCTCCTCCGTGGGCGGGCAGTTAACAGTTCTGCTTGACTGAGTGTGCATGTAAAAGCTCAGTCTTTTCTCCTCCAAGACAGAGAGCCGGGTCAGTTATATTTTAGCAGCCAAGTCCCTAGATCTCCCTCACAGCCATAAAATGTACAAAATCCCTCCCCTCCTGCTCACCCATCTAGCCTCTACAGCCACTCACGGCTGCCAGATCACTGCAGAGCATCCACAAGACTAGTTCTTCTAGCCCTGTCTACCTGCACCGAAGTTCCACCCTGTCCTGATTCAGGAAATCTCCTGTAAGAAGGAGTTTCATGGTTGCCCATTAGCGTCAGAATTAATTAGGAATTCTCTAACCTGTCACAAAGTGTCCCTCATGATCTGGCCTCTGTCTTCCTGTGCAGCTAAGAGCCCCACACACACTAATGCTCTTTTTGACAGGCTCACATACTATCCAAGTTTCGTTCACTTTGGAGCATCAGTGAAGTAGCCTCTTCATGCCTAGCGCCTCCCTCAGTATGGAAAAACAGGCACTCATTGTCTCCCATACCCACGGTACCCTTGCTGCCCTGGGTCTCTCTGCTTCCTCCTCTGTCTACTTACCCGGAAACTCCTGGTCCAGGAAGCTCCCCCAAGGGTCAGAGGACGGTGCATTCACCTCCCCCTCCATACACTTAGTAGCAGAACACTCTATATCTAAGGTTGTTGCTAAATGCTTGCCTGTTAGTAGATTTTACACAGTATCTGTACAGGCAAAGGACTTCCCATCCTCCCCGGCGTTTCCACTGCGGCCGATTTCCAGTGTGTACCGAGAGAACCGTGTGCTCGCACCTGGAACTGACACACGAATCTAGGGTGCATGCCCAGAAGGTGAGGCCTGCAAAGCTGTCCCTCTCACGACCTTTCAGGGGTAGCTGGTGTAGCTCAGCTTTGCAGGTAGTGAGAAGCACGTGATGGGCGTAGACAAGGGAACCCTGGATGATGCCTGCATGGGAGGGATACGGAAGAGGCAGCTAATGGGCTGGATGAATTAGGAACACATATGTGACCAACAGTCATTAGCAGCTTAAACTTTCTACCTACTGACTTCCAAGTACAGAAAGCCAACACGTCAGACCAAAGCTATGAGTTCGAAGATGGAGAACACAGATCCCTGCCTGCTTGGCCTCCTTCATTCCCTGCTCCAGGACACCTAGAGTCCCCATCAAGTGCATTATGAAGACACCAAGATGCTATTTAATTAATGTATCACTTAGTTAACGTATCGTTGATTCCAAGTGTTGAGGATTTTTCCAGAAACTGACAGTTGATGCTTTGAACAAGTGACTCATGCTAGCGAGATATGAGGAACCCAAATCCGACTGCACTGAAGCATCCAAGGCAGGAAATCTGTAGGGTTTGGGGCTACATGGTCTACATTTGACAAGCTCACTCTATATGAAGTGTGTCAGGCCTCCTCAGCTGCTTAAAAAGCAAGCTAGATGAAACAAAACCAGGAGCACACGCAGAACCCCTTCTGAAGTTCCCATTGGCATGTCCGAACGACAATAAAAACTGAAGTGCTGTCCTACCTGCGTCTACGCAAGCCAGCGCACACCTCCCACCAGACAAGCGGGTCCTCCTGCCGCTGTCTGTCGCCCCCTCAGTGCTTCTTTCTCTGGCTCACTCTTAGAGCATTGCTGTCCCCAGCCCTCTTTTCCCAAGGCAGATGGTACTTCTGAGAGCTCATAAAGTGTTGCCTGAAAGGAACTTACGAAGTATCAAAATAGAAAGCCAAAACAGGTGTGGAGCAGTACAAAAACAGGCTTATCAGGTTTACTGACCAGTTTTATAAAAGAATAATCTCGGAACACACACACATGTATGCACACACTCATATTTATACACATAAATGCATAGATATACACATCAGCTAACTTCACTTAACTACAGAATATAGTAAAATGTCTTAAAACATATACCATAAAATGGATTTGTTTTTACATTTTCTAGTGATGGGATTTAATTCATTTTAATTGCACTCCATTCAGAAGTTTTGCAAACCAGACACTATTTGGACAGGTTGGTTGGTTGGTTGTTGTTGTTGTTTTTACAGTTTCTGTGTAGTAGGAGTCTGAGTAAGATTCATGGGTGTGTTTAAACTTTAGCATCATCTAGGGACTAACTCTGCCTTTCAGAGAGGAGCCTGCTGAAGAGTGCATGAAGGAATGAAGCAGACGGCTGGAAATTTGTAAATATGGAGAATTCATGTCAGGAGGGCCAGGCTAAAATACTTTATGTAGTTATTTTATGGTAAAATATATATATTTTAATACCTACTATTTTCACCATCTTAAAGTGTACATTTCAGGGCTGGAGTGATGGCTCAGTGGTTAACAGCATACTGGTCTTGCAGAGGACCTAAGTTCAGGTTCCTACATCCACACTGGCCGAGGAATCCCCCTCTGGCCTCTGTGGGTACCGCACTCATGTGCACAGGCACACATGCAAACACATCATTTAAAATAAAATAAGCATCTTTTTATTTTAAACTGTACAGTTCAGTGGCATTAGAACATTTGCAGTGCTCTAACATCCTCATCAGTCCATTTCCAGAACATTTTCATCATCCCAAAGAGAAACTCTGCCCACTGAGTATGAATTCCTTCTCTGTTTCTCAGGTCCCTGAAAGCCTTTCATCTGCTTCTGTGTCTGTGGCATATGTGTCGTGTGAAGTGAAATTCTTCAGAATTCACCCTTTTATGTATCCACTCTCTTACTTAGTAGAGTGCTTGCAGAGTTATCAGTATATCAGAGTGCCACTCTTCTTTCAGGGTGAATAATACTTCATTGTACAGAGACACCGCAATTTGTTTAGCCATTCATCTGTTGACTTATATTATACTGTTTCCATATTATGCACAAATATTATTGCATAAGTATATGTTCAAGCTCTCTGTTTCTTTAAGCATGCGCCTAGAAATAGACCTGCTATTTGACAATTTTTATATTATCTTTAATTATCCCTGTTGGATAACAGAAAAAGCAATATTCAACCTGACTGTAACGCAGTGCTCATGCGTGTGTTTGCATGTTTTTGTGTACATGTTCTTGTGTATATGTGCACACACACATATTTGAACACTCACGTGGAAGCCAGAGGTTGATATTGTGTATCTTCCTCAGTCACTCTCCACCTTATTTTTGAGGCAGGATCTCTTCCTGGGCAGAGCTCACCAGTCTAGCTGGACTGCCCATATAGTGTGCTCCAAGGACCTGCCCATCTCCATCTCTACCGGGTTCGAATTACAGATGGGTACTGCCACACCTGAGTTATTTCATGTGCTCAGAAGATTTAAATGCGGGTCCCCAGTCAATGCCTTTCCCTATGTTCACTTCCTGTCAACTACTTCCTGTCAACTGGTCCCTTGACCCACCTCTTGACCTACCATTAATTTTATTTACTTCGGTTTTGGGTTAAAGGTGTGTGCTAGAGCTGAGCCACACTGCAACCTGAAGCAGGTCTTTCCGGTAAACAACACAATCTCAGGCTTCACAGTGTGATCAAAAACCCTGCAACAGTGCATTCATCTGAAGGAGCCCAAGGAGGAAAAATAGCCATAAGATCATAGCCGAGGCTGAGCTACAAAGTGAGACCTTGGGGGTGGGGAGAAAAAGCTGATACATTATCCTCACTATCTCTAGAAATTCGCTATCCCTGGAAGCACAGGCTCCTCTGATCAACAAGAGCCCAGATACCAAAGGATAACTTACAGGAGGAAAATGAATTTAACACATACTTTAATGAAGTCATTCAAATATAAACATCCACGGATTCTTAACAGGGACTCAACAGTCTTGCAGATTCAAAGCTTAAAACAGAAGTTCCCCATTCTCCTATCTATTAAGATAAATTGGGGAAATTTCTAGGTTATACTCTCCTGCTCACACACCCAGGCTGATGGGATGAACACGTCAGCTGCTGGGCATCGGCAGCCTCTATGTGGACTCTTCTGTGCCTCTGAGGCGGAGAACCACTGGGCGTTAAGAGCCCCTGTGTGGACTCTTCTGTGCCTCTGAGGCTGAGAACCACTGGTCCAGGGTGTTTTCCAATTTCTGAACCAGGAACAGAAGCAGCACCTCTTGGGGATTTGCTGTGAGTGCAGGGATTTGGCACAGGGCAGACAGTGGGTAAAGTTCTGTGCAATCATGGGGACCTGAATTTCAATTCCCAGAACCCATGCAAAAAGTCCATCAAGGTAGCTCATACCTTTAATCCCAGAACTGGTAGGCAGACACAGGACAGGACAGTCCTTCAAGCTTTCTGGCTATCCAGCCTAGCCAATCAGGGAGCTTCATGTTGAGTTAGAAGAGATGCTGTCTCAAAAATCAAGGTAGAAAGGCCTAGAATAAGATAATCAATGCCAACCTGTGGCCTGCACATGCAGATGCCTGGGCACACACACACACCCTTACCGATATATCACCTTCCTCTACACATGCTCACACATGCAGGCATCACAAATACAAATGCATAGAGTAAATAAGCACTGATTTTTTTATGCCCAGATCCCTGCAATTGCTCAAGTCTTCTAGGGTAATCTGAGGCCAACCGTGAGGAGCACATGGATCCAAAGAATGAAGCATCTATTGGCCAACAGTAGATCCAACAGGAGGGTCCCATGCATCCCTCTCCAGACAACCCCAAAGAGGCTAAGGCAGTGGCCTGTCAAGGCACAACCAGAGTGTTTGGTCATTGGGGAATTATCAATCAATCCACAGGAGACAGAGCTGTTCTTTCCAGAAGGGACTGTGAGGGACTCTTGAAGGGTTCTCTGATTCTGTCCATCCCTGTGATCTCTAAATGCTTTGCTTGCAAGCATGGTCAGCAGAAAAACCTGACGGAAGGACTGAAAACAAATTGGGTGCATAACACACAGTTGCTGCTGTGGTGGCTATAGGAAGAGATGACTACTGCCCAGGGGATCTTGAGAGCCCAAGGAGCCAGGATCAGCCCATCTGCACATGACAGATGTGCTACCACTTTGCCTCACCAATTCTGCAGCTTGCGGCTCAGGATGCCCCAAGTATTTTCAAATTGTCAATTTTTCATATTCATAAGAGACTGGGATATGGCAGAGCTGTGGAGATTTACAAAGAAATTGAAAGCAAATGGAGCATCAGCAGGAGAAATGGAATGCCTACATGGATTCTCTATTGAAAAGTGAGAGTTACAAGATCCAGCTATACCACTCCCAGGCATATATCCAAAAGATGCTCAAGTACACAAGGACATTTGCTCAACCATGTTCATAACAGCTTTATTTGTAATAGCCAGAAGTTGGAAACAACCCAGATGCCCCTCAATTGAGGAATGGATACAGAAATTGTGGTGCGTTTACACAATGGAATACTACTCAGCAATTAAAAACAAGAAAATCATGAAATTTGTAGGTAAATGGTGGGAACTAGAAAAGATCATCCTGAGTGAGGTATCCCAGAAGCAGAAAGACACACATGGTATATACTCACTCATAAGTGGATACTAGACATATAATATAGGATAAATATACTAAAATCTGTACACCTAAAGAAGCTAAGCAAGAAGGAGGACCCTGGGTAAGATGATCAATCCTCACTCAGAAAGGCAAACAGGATAGATCTTGTAAGAAGGAGAAAACAAGGAACAGTACAGGATAGACATCAGAAAAGGGAAAAACAGGCAACAGGACAGGAGCTTGCCAGAGAGGGCCTCTGGAAGACTCTACCCAGCAGGGTATTAAAGCAGATACTGAGACTCATAGCCAAACTTTAGGCAGAGTGCAGGGAATCTTATGAAAGAAGGGGGAGAGAGAAAGACCTAGAGGGGACAGGAGCTCCACAAGGAGAGCAACAGAGCCAAAAAATCTGGACACAGGGGTGTTTTCTGAGACTGATACTCCAACCAAGGACCATGCATGGAGATAACCTAGAATCCCTGCACAGATGTAGCCCATGGCAGTTCAGTGTCCAAGTGGGTTCCCTAGTAATGGGAACAGGGACTCAGTGACTGGCTCTTTGATCACCTCCCCCTGAGGGAGAAGCAACCTTACCAGGCCACAGAGGAAGACAATGCAGCCACTCCTGATGGGACCTGATAGACTAGGATCAGATGGAAGGGGGTGAAGACCTCCCCTATCAGTGTCTATCAGTGGACTGGGGGAGGGGCATGGGTGGAGGAGGGGGAGGGAAGGTGGGGCCAGGAGGGAAAGAGGAAAGGACTACAGCTGGGATACAAAGTGAATAAACTGTAATTAATAAAAAGAAAAAGAGAAGAAAAGTGAGAGTTAGCCTTGACTGTAAGAGAGTGGAAGAAAACAAGTCTAGGGGTGGCTTTTCCCCAGCGGTGAGAAGGTGGTTCTCAGCCAGGAGGGCGTGGTACACACCTGCGACCTCAAGGGAGCTCTGAAGGAAGAGGCGGGAAGATGAAACCGTCCAGGCCATCCTCCAGCCCCTGCTGCTGCTGTGGTTTGAAGGAAAATGTCCCCCACAGGCCCATGTGTTTGGTCCCCAGCTGGTGGCACCATGTTTGGAAGGTTACAGAACCGTAAGAGATGGAGACTCGCCAGTCTCCCAGCCCAGACCCACTTTTCTTCCCTGATTCCTAACTACAGCAGCAGTGTGGACTGCCATGGCGGACTGTATCCTTTCAAACTGTAAGCCAAAATGAACACTTCTTCCGCTCAGTTGCTTCCTGTCAGCTATTTGCTGACAAAAACAAGAAAAGTTATAAACATGGGGAAAGCCCACGAGAAGAATATGAGTCAGATTGACTTGTTCTCTCTGGCTCATCACCCCTTCATTCTACACGAATTGCACTCCTCCCCGCACGATGGCCAAGGCTGAGGAGGGTGTGCACAAACCGCGGTCGCCTGCTGTTTCTAAGACCGACCCCTCGCCCGCCTCCCAGGTACCACATCAGTGTGACGGCGCTGGTCTACTTCCTGCCCCTGCTGGCGATTGGCTACGCCTACACGGTCGTAGGGGTCACGCTGTGGGCCAGCGAGATCCCCGGGGACTCCTCCGACCGATACCGCGAGCAAGTCTCCGCCAAGCGCAAGGTGAGCGAAGGTCAAGCTGGCGCAGCCCACCTGCCGCTGCAGGGGCCTAAGGTCCCAGAAGCAGCCACAGAGCCTCTCTGGATCAGGGACAGGAGAAAACAGGTCTTTCTTCATACCCACAGTACACTCATATTCAGTCATACCTATGCACAGACTCTCACATATGCACATATATACACACACAAAAGTACTCACACAGGCACATGCACATACACACATCATATTCATACACACACACATCAATTCTCATATATGTGCACACATCCACAGATGCTCACACACGTGAACACTCATACACATGCACACACAAACATTCACATACATGTGCACAGATAGAAGCTCCCCTACATACACTCAAAAGCTTTATATCTCTACGTATATGCCCGTATAGACACAGGAATACCCACACACATAAATTCATACACACACATACATATATCACGTGTGCACACTCACATACACACACACACACACAGATACACAGATACTTTATATATCCACTCAGGTGCGGTCGCACAATCCTTCATGTGCACACTCATATACATGCCAACATGCATACACACATACACATATTCATATACACATGTGCTAATCTACATATATGCAAACATACACACAAACTCATACACATGTATACTACTCATACATACGTATCCATTTATGTATACATGACTTACACAGATACACACACTCACATACATACAACTCAGACAAATGCACACAGCTTACACACATACACACATGCAGACACCAAGCACCGTTGCCTGGGAATTTATAATGAGAGAAACTGGTCTCCACAGCTCTAGAGGCCAGGAGTCCAAGCTAAAGGCAGCGTTGGTGTCTGGTGAGGTCACTTCCTGCTCACGGCAGTTGCCTTCACCCTGGGGGCTCACGCAGTGGAAAAGCGTGGGAGCTCCAGGACCTCTCTTACAAGGACCTTAATCCTGTCCAAAAAGCTTTGCTCTCTGTGTCTAACAGCTTCCCAAAGGCCTGTGTCCTAATACTGTCACATGTCACTGGCAGCTGGGGTTCAGCATGAGATGAGGCCTGACAGGAACATTCGGGCTCCTGGGTCTTACAGATCTTTCTCAAACCGCCTTTAAACACGGATTATTCCCTTATGTGGACTCTTCAGTCCTCGCCCTTCTTCCCTCTGCTTCAGCCTCCAAGCCAGGCACCTTCCTCAGCTCCCCTCCTCCCCTGGCCCAGCCCCTGCTGCCTCCCCTGCACCTTGTCTCCTGAGTCCCCATGCATTCCTGCTCATTATCCCGCCCTTGACCCATCAGGGTCTCGTTACAGCCCCCTCTGAAGCTTTTCTGGTCCACTGCAGATTATAAATCTATATATCTGGGGTGAGTCCAGGAACCTTTAACTCCTAACAAGTCCCTGGTGACACCGAGGACGCCGCTCTGCGCCACACCCTGGGGACTGGATCAGACCCTGAATCCTCCTTAGAAGACCGTGTTATAAACATGGTCCCACTCACACCGCGCAGTGACAGGGAGGGGTGGGAAGCCACCCCCAGCGCCAAGCGCGCACAGAGCTGTCCGCCTCGCCCTCTCCCCAGGTGGTCAAGATGATGATCGTGGTCGTGTGCACCTTCGCCATCTGCTGGCTGCCCTTCCACGTCTTCTTCCTCCTGCCCTACGTCAACCCGGATCTCTACGTGAAAAAGTTCATCCAGCAGGTCTACCTGGCCATCATGTGGCTGGCCATGAGCTCCACCATGTACAACCCCATCATCTACTGCTGCCTCAATGACAGGTGAGTTACACCGAGCTCACGCCCAGGCTCGACCGCCGTCGAGAGGGAGTGGCGGCTCTGCGGCCAGCGAGGCGCACACTCCAAGCCCTGCTCGTCCGGCTCTGCGACGGTGTGAGCCCAGAGTGGACGGTTTTCTTTCCCCAGAAACAAAACAACAGGCATCTTCAATTTTATGTGTGATACAGTTGTTTTTCTTGTTGGGTGCAAATTTGTATGTGTGAGTGGGTATCTGTGTATGCACATAGAGGTCAGAGGAGAGCCAGATAGAGCCAGAGAGAGGCTCTATCATTACTTCTCTTATTCCATTGAGACAGTCTTTCACTGAACCTAACTTCGGCTGGCAGCCAGTAAGCCCCAGTGATCTCTCTGCCGCCTCACCCCACCACACACTTGCACAGCCAGGGGTACAGGTACTGTACAAACACACTGCTTTACATGGGTCTGAATTTGGATCAGGGCCTCACATGAAGCAAGCTCTTTAATCTGTTGAGCAATCTGCCCGATATCTTGTCTTCTGATTTTTCAAAACTGAAGACTGAGTTAGTGGGGTTGAGGGCTCGCCGGCACTGTTACGTGTTGGCAAGCCAGCATGCTAGGTGTTCCTTTTGTCCCGCGGTTTCCTCCGGTCGCTTCTTCAGACTCACCCTGCATTTTCAGCACCACGGAGTAAGTAAAAGGTCAGAGCTTCCAAGACCCGTTCCTACCCTTACTTTGTCAGATAGGCTAAGGGAATTCCCACTCAACACCATTAATGCAATTCAGAGATGAAAGATCTCTTGGAATCTGCTGCCAGCCATCAAGATTTCACTGTGGCAGGTGGGGTGCACCCAGGAGGTACCTGGGACACCAGACTATAATGTCATTGTCACCCAAAGAAGCATCCAACCCCTATCTGGGGAAGGGTGCTGAGGTGAAGGGGAAATAGAAAATCCCTGTCACCCCTGTCTGTCTGTCTGTCTGTCTGTCTCTCTCATCAGCAGAGAAGGGCCCCCTGTAACTGACACTCAGGTACTGTAAGTATATGAATTACACCCCCTTGAACTTGCTCCCAAAAACTCTATTCATCTCATAGTTCCAGCTTCTAAGAGCTTGGTGACCTGGCTCCGATTTTTTAGATTAAGTCTCCTAGCACATCTTTTAAAAAAAAGGTGATTCTCCATGTTTAACAAGTAGGGAAACTGAGGCACCCTGACAAAACATCACTGGCAGTCAAGGGTTGAGTCTTGACATATACCTTTACTGTGGGCCTGGTATACTAGTTACCTTTCTATTGCTGAAGCAAGAAGCCATGGATAAAACGACTTAGAGGAGAAAGGATTAATAAAGACCTATTGTTCCAGAGGAATAGGAGTCCATCGTGGCAGGGGACTGTGGCAGCAGGTAGGGGACATGGTGGCAGGAACAGCTGAGCACTCACACCTCCAACTGCAAACAGTAAGCAGAGAGAATGAAGCTAGGTTGGCAGAGGCTTTTGAAACCTTAAAACCAGTGACATACTTTTCGCACCAAGGCCACACCTTCTAAGTCTACCCAAAACCGCACGACCACCAACAGGGAAGCAAATATTCAAATGCCTGAGACTACGGGGAACATTTCTCATTCAAAGCACAACACTCAACAACCAGGTCAAAAGATACACAGAAATATGTGTAGTGTGGGGTGGGTTTTATTGATGTTCGGTTAACCCAACATCTTCTGTTTATAAACCTAGTAGGAAACAACCTAATTCTGAGACGGGATGCCCCTAAGAAAGACTTGGCAACTGCCTGTGACAGGGGCTTGTCATCAGCATTTCCAGATGTGAATTACTTTGAATATGTAATGACACAGGATCGCCTGAGTAGGTCCCATGTTGAGGATCCAGCACTATGGGGAGGAAAGCCCTCTAAGGTAGACAGTCTCAGGGCTCACCTCTCCATCCTCTTTCTCCAGGTTCCGTCTGGGCTTCAAACACGCTTTTCGCTGCTGTCCCTTCATCAGTGCTGGTGATTATGAGGGGCTGGAAATGAAATCCACCCGATACCTCCAGACCCAGGGCAGTGTCTACAAGGTCAGCCGCCTGGAGACCACCATCTCCACTGTGGTGGGAGCCCATGAAGATGAGGCAGAAGAAGGCCCCAAGGCCACACCTTCATCCTTGGATCTCACCTCCAATGGCTCTTCTCGTAGCAACTCGAAGACCATGACAGAAAGCTCCAGCTTCTACTCTAACATGCTGGCCTAGACAGTGGGCATATTTCAAGGGCGTGGCCACCAGCCCATCCTATGTCCTGACTCATTTATTCCTGAGTCATTCATTTAGTCATTATTATTGATCTAGATTCTGTTGGAAATACCCTAACACTGGAGCTTCTGGAAAGGGTCATAATGGTTTAAGGAAAACATTCCATGCTGTATTTAACCTGGATTCCTTCTTGTCTTTGTCAACTACCCTCCATGCTTGTGACCCAAGGCAGACCAGTGAGCGTCTATAAAATGAGAAGGTTACCCTCCATTTCCCTCCAGGTCATCCCATGATCCCTGAATGACTCCATCTGCATGTGGGTGCTCATTTGGGGAGGAATTCTACAGGGCAGGAATGAATCCAGCAGACCTGTTTGCCTGGGGCCCTGTCTTTCTTCAGTAAAGTCACCCTCAGCCATCTGCGGGCTAGCTCACACCACTCCAGCCTTCCACAGGACAGTGTGAACAGAAGAAGGTGGCACCTAAATCCGCTGTCTCTCCACCCAAGCACACATGGATAAGACTCATATCTTTGCAACATCTCAATATTTCAGTTCACTTAAACATCACGAGATTGAGAGCTTTGGGTTCTTCTGCATCATGCCCTCCAATGCAGCGAGCCCCAACTGAATACGTCTACAGAGGCCAGCTGTACTCTAACCAAGCGTCAGGATCTGCGCCAGGCTTCACCTGAGACTCTTACAGGGCTGAACCAAATACTCCAAGTGCCCCTGTGGGTCTCAGTGTTTATATATTGTTTTGCCTCCTCCCCTCATGAGCACGGGCATACACATACACACACACACACACACACACACACACACACACACAAATAAAAAATCAAATTTAAAAAACAAACAATAACAATAAGAAATACCAGGAGTGGCAATCCCTAGAGATGGGTGTTTGTAAATATTCTCCCACTGATTCAAAAACCTTGATTTAAAATCCTCCTCCAGGAAGATCCTGGTCTTTGACAGAGCAGAGGACTTCTCCAGCAGGCTGCTGCAAGCTTTTTCCAGCTCTGAAAACAGCACTGAGAAACAGGAGAGTGTGGACTTCCTGCTCCGGCTGTTCGCATCTTTGCGCAGGGGTCTTAACTCGGATTTTTCACTTTTTGCGACATACAGGGTGGAGTGAGGGGGCTGCCCTCTGCAGCACACTCCTGGGAAGAGGAGCCTTTGCATCTTCTCTTCAGACTCTGAATCATGCCCTCCTGCTCCACTTTGCTGGTCTATAGGAGGTTGAATGATCCACCAACCCAAAGGACATTTAGTCTGCCGAGAACTGGAAACATTATGTTCTGATATAGCTTCAGGACCTCCAGCAGCTGAGCACACTGTTTCTTGTTGTCTCCCAGATGTATGCCCTGTCCAGATGTGGCTGGAAGCCAGAGCTTCATGTAACATCCATGGATGTCCTCATGGCTCAGATAATTGGATGCACACAAGTTCCATCCATTATGTCAGGGGGAACAATGCCACCCATCACCAGGATTTAGAGCTTCTTCCAGCCTTGTTGGATCTAATCCTATGGGGTATCAGTATACCTGGGGGAGTCAAAGATTGTACAGAAATAATACAAGCCAGGAAAAAGAGAATTTTCCTGCAGAGCAGTGTGGAAAATATTTAATAAACTAAGTAAAGCCCACTCAGTGACAGTCTATGAGAAAATAAAATGGAGGGGCAACAAAAGTCAATGTCCAAATTGTTAATTATACTTCCAATAAAGATCATGCTACATATAGATGCAAAGAAATGTGGTTATGAAAAGTATTCAAGAAGACAACAGCCAGCGTTGAGGACACCCCGTCTGCAGAAGACAAGATTAGAGTAAAGTTGGCAAGGATCTATGGAGTGCCTGCTCTGGTCTTTGCCCTGAGCTGAGGACAACACACAGCTCCTTCCACCCTGAGGAGCTTCCTGTACCTGCAATTCCAGACTGCACCCATCCTGGGGAAGCCAGGCCATTCACCAGCCATGGAGGCATGGAGAAGCAGATCCCTCCTAGGGTTTAAAAACCTGACTTTCAAAGTGAGTACTCTCAGAGAGCCTCTGCAATAGCAGGGCTCTGTGCTGACTCTGAAGAGAGCCGCCAGCTGGCCCAGGGGAGCTAAAGGACAGCGATAAGAAATTTCATTCCTTGCGTAGCACAAGGGAAGATGAGGTGGACCTGGGTTTGTGGACATGCCAAAGCGACCCTCAGTGAGACCATAAAGTTTCTCACTGACCCTCCTCCAAGTCCATTTAATTTGTAGAAATGTCGTCAGTTCCTGTGTGTTGGAACACTGTGGTTTGTGCTCTGTGCATGGGTCTCGTATTGAACTGTGTCGCCCTGTGTTTATCTCCTGAGTTTCCTTGGTGTGCCCCCCAGTAGCAGTAGGCTGGGAGAACCCTGGAGCGTCTCCCTGGCCATCCTTTCTGTGTTACCTTCAACCTGCAGGATCCCAGTGCCGTTGGCGTGGTCCTGTTGCACCAGTCTCCGCCTGCCCCAGTTTCTTCTTGGAGAGGAGCTCTGAAGCGTGCCTCATTCTCATGGAGCGGAAGGATGGGGAAGGGACCTCACAGGAAGAGCAAACACCCTTAATCCTTCATCGGAATGTTCAGGCAAAGGGCTAAGTGGAATCCTGGGAGAGGAGAGGACTCAGGCCCGAGGAAGAGTGTCCATAAGAGGGGTCACTCCTGAGGCATCTGTGTTTGGGGCCTGGGATGCTGAAAAGAATGTCTTCTGGGAATAAAGTATGCTTTCGGCTATCTCGAACTTTTGTCTCTTCTCTGGTGAACAGGAACACTTCTGGGCATGGACTGGGATGGCATTGGAAACTCTTGCAAATTTCACAGCCAGAAATATGAAACCTTGCGTCTTCTCAGTGGTGTGGTGGCATGGATACGAGCTGGCAAAATCCAGTATCCTGTGTTTCCAGGCTGGGAAATAGGAACTTGGGGTGAGACTGTGTGGCAACACCAACAGTGTCACCTATGAACACAGAGGTGTCAGTTCAAGCTGTCCATGCAGAAGATGACAAAGCAGCTAAGTGTACAAGAGCTATCCTGGAGGCAAGGTAGATCACGTGGGAAAACAGGATCATGCTGGAGGATGCAGTGGGAGCAGGGAGGACTCTAGACCACCATATTTAGGCTTGGTTGGGTGTTTGGATGCTTGGAACCATTGAGAGGAAGGGCCCGCTAGAGGACCTTCATCCCTGGTGAAGGGACTCTAACCCCCAAATGAACTTTCTGTTCTCGAAGTTGCCTCGGTCGAGGCGTTTTGTCACAGCAACAGAGAGTAACTAATGAGAATGGGGAAGAGAAGCTCAGTGCTGTAGGGACTCGTCAAGAGAAGCTCACATTTGCTTTAGCAGAAATGGTCAAGCCGGCACCCACCATGCTCAGTACTGCCTGGGGAAAGGGGTGTCCACACTTGAATGACGTGGCAGCCCTCAGGGCTGCACCTGGGCTTGGAGGGGGGGTATCAGTGGATGGCACTCCCCACCCGTTCTTCCTCCAAGCAGATCGTGCCATGCAGCTGCATGACTGGTACAACAGCTTTGGTCCAGGCCTCTGCATTAGCAGAGGAAACCCGTAGACTGGAAACAAACATCAGTGGCAATCAGTGTGAGAGCAGGCAACCAGCCTCCCACTGCTGGGCCACCTCCCACAGGCAGGGCTACCAAGAGAGCCCTGAGACACTGCAGTCACACTTTTGGTGGCAAATAGAAGGACAGAGAACAGAGAACTGCCACCCAATCAGAACAATGAAGACTCTCCTTTTTAAATTAAGACATCTTAGAAACTGCTCCTTGAACAAGCTTCATGGAATCCACAAGTCCCCTTCAAGCTTCCCACATCTCACAGGGAGAATGCTTTCTACCTACAGAGTGGGGGAGGGAGGGTACATGGGGTTAAAGCAGTCTTTAACCCTATGCTGTCCAACAAGAGGCAGTCGATTGTTTCAGAGAAGGATGAGAAGCCTAAGGTCTTCCAAGCACAGCGAGAGGTAGATGAGCCCCAGAAGAACCAGCCTGGCTACCAGGAAACAGCTTTGAAATAAAATCATACTTCCTCTCAGGCAGCCTGACGATTTAAAGCTTTAGACAAAACCATCTAGCTCATGATGAAGGGGTGTGGCCACTCTTCCTGGAAAGCCACGTCCCTTGCATAAGCAATGGCAATGCCTTAGCTATAGGTCAACAGATAACACAAGGTTTGAGAGACACATGTGGAGACACAAAGATGTTTCCATTTGCTCCAGCAATGTGTGCAACGCATCCTAAAGGTATTCACCCCAGTAGCCATAGCAGGGCCTGCTAATACTCCCCTCTGGGCCCCCTCCATTCATTTGGTACAAGAGTGAATGGACCTCCTCAGCTCTGACCCCCAGAGCAGGGGTTCAGTCAAGGTCTTGAGCACAGGTAGATGGGATGGGACAGATGGAGAATGTCCCACTCCATCTTCAAGGGTAAATAAGGCATCTGACCCTGCAGGTGGTCTAAGATGTCATCACTTATTTCTACCCAGTTCAGGAGAGCAGAGGGGAGGCAAAGAGGATGAGGATCAGAACCTCATGGCAGTTTCCACACAATGGTTGCAGATGTCTCCCTCTCGAGCATCACAGCGCGGGAAGAGAAGATTGCTGATGAGCAACAAGTGACCAGACAAGACCAAAGGCAAATACTGGAGCTACCTATCCAGTTAGCTCTGAGTCTGTTCAGGCTCAAGCCTGGGTCCTCTGCACTGTCTCCTTTCTTCCTTTCCCCCCTTTTATTTTTCCTTTCTTTTTTTTAAGATTCATTTACTTACTTACTTACTTATTTACTTATTCACTTTACATCCTGACTGCAGCCCCCTCCCTCCTCTCCTCTATGTCTCACCCTCTTATCTTTCTCCTCCTCCTCTTTTCCTCAGAAAAGGGGAGCATACACACACACACACACACACACACCACACACACACACACACACACACACACACCAACCCACCCCTGCACATCAAGTCACATCAGGACTAGGTGCATCCCCCCCTCCACTGGGACCAGACAAGACAGCCCCACTAGGGGAAAGTGATACAAAAGCAGCAACAGAATCCATTCAGAGACATCTCCTGATCTACTTGTTAGGGAACCCACATGAAGACCAAGCTGCCCACCAGCTACATATGTGTAGAGGCCAAGGTCCAGTCCACGCATGCTCTTTGGTTGGTGCATCTGTCTCTGTGAGCCCCCATGGGCCTAGGTTAGTTGACTCTGTAGGTCTTCTTGTGGAGTTCTTTTCCCTCTGGGTCCTTCTGTCCTTCCCCCCACAAACACTCTTCATAAGACTTCCCAAGCTCCACCTAATGTTTAGCTGTGGGTCTCAGCATGTTTCAATCTGCTGATTGTTAGATATTTAATAATTTTGTACATGTTTTGATCATACTCACCCTTCCATCCCCCAACACTTCTCAGATCCACCCCCTTCCCCACCCTCTCAACTTTGTGTCCACAAAGTCTCACCCTTATCCAAGGAGATATTAGACATTGAAAGCTTCTGGGAGAGGAAGAGTCAGTTTTCCCGAAGAGTACAGCCTTTGGTGAGTCAATCACACTCCGAGGGAGGGCCACTAATCCAAGAATCCCCCTTTGTTTCCAGTTCATTTTGCTCCCCACTCTTCAATGCAGCACTCTCCTGCCCCTGAAACACCCCTCCTAACTTCCTCCTTGCTGAAAAGTGACCTTCCTACCACCACTAGGGAACTGGGCGTATCTGCCTCCCAGTGTGTTGCAGCTAGCCCCAAGTCTTGCAATAGTACTAGAAAAGTAAAGGGCTTTGGGGAAGCAATTTGGCCTTAAGGACGGTGCCTTTATTGTAGGATTTTAACATAACCTCAGAGAAAGAGAGAGAGAGAGCAGCACATCTCCAACCCCACCAAGACACGGCCCACACTTCCGTTTCCATCCCTCCCATAACCCCAACCTCAGTCAACCCCACCCCGACTTCCAATCACTTCTCTAAATGAGATAACTCCAGGGCTTTGGTGTAAATCCCAGCACTCAGGACAGGCGGAGACAAGGACGACACTGAGTTCTGTTCCAGTGGATTATTTCCTACTTTTCCCGTTGCTGCAATAAAATGCCAGACAGATGCAACTTCCTGAAGGAAGGGTCCATTTTGGCTGACGGTTCAAGGGTGAATATAGTCCATCGTGTTGGGAGAGTCCCAGTTGGTGGCAGGAGTTTGAGGAAGCTGGTCACAGCACACTGCAGCCAGGAAGCAGAAATGACGAATGCCAACGCTCAGCTCACTTCCTCCTTCTTATTCAGTCTTAGATCCCAGCCCAGAGAACGGTTAAAAGAGGTTTCCCACATCAGTTACTCAGTCACAGCAACCCCTCAAAGATTAGGAGACTAAGTCTGCAGTCCTGCGTGGGACACACAGCAATCTCTCCTCCTCACCAAGGCTGAGAACATCTTGGAAAAGGGGGTAGAAAGGACATAAGAGTCACAGGATGGAGGAATGCTCAGAAACGCTGTCTTCTGACATGGCATGGCTATCACACATTCATAAACTCAGCAGCTGAGGCTACCTGCAAAAGAGCAAGCTAGCCAAAATCCCAGCATAGATGGAACAGGCCCCACGCCTTATTAAGGAGACACTGACAGCTGATGCTTTCTGGGGAGAATCATTCTTTTTTGAAGGTATGGCCACTGAGAGGATTACCATGGTCCAGGTAATGTTAGGATAGAATGCTAGGATCGTTGAGCGGAGTTCTACGTCGGGTTCATAAATCATGTCACGCAAAAGGTTCCACGTAAAAGGTTTTACTGTCGGGGGGGAGGAAAGGCAGGAAAGAAAGGGGAGAGGAGAGGCCAACCCTCTTATAAAGTGACACAACAGAACCGCAGAACAAACAGGTGTTGCAGGTGGTCAGCAGGTGGCCTCGAAGATGCCTGATGTCCCGCTTGTCATGTCCCCTCACCCTGGCCTCCTTACGGATTCGAACACCAAGTATATGTGGACATAATAGACTTTACTTAATGGGTCTTTTAAAAAACACGTAAAATTAGAAAAGAAACATGTTGGGGATGTGGGGAAAGATGAAGGAGGAACGGGGAGATAGATGTGATCATGGGTGTGGGGAAAGATGAAGGAGGAACGGGGAGATAGATGTGATCATGAAATTATCAAGAATAAAAAAGTTTAAAGTTGACTCCTTACAAACACTCTCACGGCTAACCGCAATGTAGACTATTCCTGGAAAGAGGCTTGTCTCTTCGGGGCTGGCGAGCTGTTGACAGCTGGCCTTAACCACCCCGACAGCATGCCGTGCACTGAGAAGAACCCTCGCTTCACTGGGAGGGAGCAGCATTCCCTCTCTTCCACGGTCCCCTCGGGCTTGAGCGCACCTTGATCCCCCATGAGCATGTCGCCGGCACTGTGTCTGTGTTCTAGAGGGAGTGGAGAAGGCCCGCGGCTGGGTCTCCCTTGGCCTTTGCTGGACGAAATAAAGGGATCGTGTTAGCCAAAGCGCACTAAGTGCTGGCGTGGGGGCTCCAGATGCTGAAGGACAGGGCTAATCGCCTCCCTCTCTGCCCCTCCGATGAAATAGAACGATAACAAGCGTTACGCTCTGCATCTCTAGAGCCAAACCCAGTCGTTCCGGTCTCCCAGGAGGCTCAGACGCCGCTCCGCCAGAATTGTGCACTTCCCCCAGGAAGGTCCAGTGTCATTGGCTTCTGGGCAGAAAAGGATGAAGCACAGGATCAAAGGTTCTGCCTCTCCCAGGAATGGTGTCTAGGCTGAGAAGGGTGAAACACGAAACCAAGATCCAGGCCAGAATATCTCCAGTTCACCCAGCTGTGCTTTCCCCGCTTTTTATTTATTTATTTATTTATTGCTTATTACAATTCATTCACTTTGTATCCCAGCTGTACCCCCCTCTCTGGTCCCCTCCCAATCCCATCCTTCCTCCCTCTTCTCCTCCAATGCCCCTCCCCAAGTCCACTGATAGGGGAGGTCCTCGTTCCCTTCCCTCTGACCCGAGGTGCTTAAGAAGAGATTTCTCCCCAAGTGTTACTGCTCTTTTGGCTGAGCTGCTAGCACCAGGCCAGCTGGCAGCAGCGAACTCGGGGTTCCAAAATCTAAGAGGGCCCAGCCTTACTCAGGAGAGTCAGTGGCTGCTTCAAGAACAGCAGGTAAAGGGGATTCAGAGCTCCAAAACTAAGAGGCAATGGGGGTTTTATTCAGGTGCACAGAATGGCTGCTTCAGGAACAGCTGGATACTAGCCTCTGCAGATGGGCACTTCAGCCAGCAGAGAGGCATGAGAAAGATGCTGGCGAATAGCGGAGACTCACAGCAGCCAGAAGACAGTGGCTGCCTGATCCAAAGTCAAGCACGAGGGTCCAGCAATGAAATCTTGGGAAAGGAGCCCTTTTTCCCCAGAATAAATGACAAGTCTCAGCTGGAAGAATGGAGTAAGAGAGTGTTTATTTCGTGAATCAGGGACATTATGAACCTTGGGCAGTAGGGGGATTTGGGGGTGGATGTGTTTGATTTGATGGGGCTAGAAGTGCCAGGGATACTCCATTTACATGCAGCAGCACAGTCCTTTCATAAGAAGAGATACCCAGTACTTAATTCTCCTATGGGCAGTTAGGGGAGGGGGAGAGAACTCCAGGTACAATTTGAAGTTTGGGAAAAGGTCACTGGCTGAAAGCTAAGGTGCCAACCCATCTCATTAGCATGGGGAGGTATTCCCAAGAATCTCCGGGTATGCACTGGACAGGCTTCTTGTTGGTGAAGGGTTGGCCTGCAATCTCCCTAAGGGCTGTGTGACACTCCATAGAGGATCTGAGGTTTCCTCAGATCAGGTGAGAGGAGGGAACCCCACTGAGGAAGGGAGTCCGTTAGCACCAGGTCAGGGCTTTTCTGGTAATTCCAGACTTTGACCTCAACAACAGGGTCCAGCAAAACACCTTATATACTTTAGCAAGACTGAACCCCACAGGAAGTCAATGTTATTGTTCTTAACACAAAAATAATGGGGCATGGTTGAAGTAAGTTGTCTAAAGTCCCACTGATGGAACACAGTCACCACTGACACCCAATTCCAAACCCCAGAGTCTTAAGAAAGTCCTTCTGCCGTCCCCTTTACTCCTCCAGTACAATTTATCTTCAAGTTGCCATAGTCTGGGTGGACCTGATCTCTCTGGACTCATTGCCAGGAAGCTAGCTAATGAGGTGGCATTTTCAGGAGCAGCAAATTTTCCTGATATCATCAGAAGAAGATTCTGAAGGGTAAACTGTCCTCATCGCTGCAGCTGGTCCTGCAGCCAGGTAAGCTGTGCTGCCAGGCCCTAATCTCGGTGTATGGGGAGAGCTCAGCAGGTGTGTCCATCTAAAATTAATCTTGGCACCTTCAGTTTGGGATGCATAAAAACTCTCTAGGTAATGCATTTCTTTGGAGGATAAAGGCTTCATTTAGCAATAGAGAGGTCACTGAGAAAGACAATACATTTACAAGAGGCAACTTTGAGACCCATGTCCTGCCCTCAGGCCAGGCTTACTTGGGTACTGGAGGCAGAAAGGTAAAGCCAGGACCTCTTAATTGTCTATGAAACTGAAGCACACTAAAGGGCGGGCATTCCAGAGCCAGGCTGTACCAGAATATCACCCAAAAGGTTGTTCAAAGAGTTTCTAAGTCAGGGAAGAAGAGAGAAGTCAGAACTTGAGCAAAGCATCCAGGGGCACCAGGTTAATGGTCTTCAAATCCTGTTATCACAGTGCGATGAAAGGTCTCGCTGTAGTCTGGTTTTGCAGCCTCATCCTTAGAGTGCTTGACTTAGTAAGTCTGCACTAACCCAAGTAACTGCAGGCAGTGAGCGCATCAGTAATTGCTGGTCATCAGTAAGATCATCAGTGCAGATGACCCACAGGACTGCTAGACTGGCTGAATGGAAACAGAACGGTTCAGAAAGCCAGCAGGGATGGGATTTCAAAGCAAAGGATGGATTGTAGCCAGAAAAAAAAAAATGGACCACTATTTTCCTACTACACAGGTTTGCCTCTGAGTAAAAAGTACAAGCCAAAAGCCTGGGAACGCAGATATAGTTAAGAGCAGGGTTCTGTGTTTGACACAAGAGAGAGGTGCAAATGGGAACAGACGTGGGAGGTGGGGTTACAACTCCATTCTGCTCTATCCCATGTGTCCCCCTTTCCAAGTTTTCTTCCAGCATTTCAGTATTATCCCTCTAACACACAGAACCTCCATGCCACCCTCCTGTACCTACCCTAGCTTAGTCTTCCCTTTCGAACATTTGAAAAAAATGTACATGTAATCTCCACTTTCTACATTTCCAAACAAACACTGTAGCCATGAACTATGAGAGACCCCAATCTTTAAACTATGTCCAACTCAGAATGGAGTTGTTTGGCCCCCTAAATTCTATAACCATTCCCATTGCCTTTTATATATATATATATAAAGGTGTATTGCTGATTTTTGTTGCTATAATAAAACACCACGACCAAAAGCAATTTATGGAAGAAATAGTTTATTTTGGCTTAAGGCTCCAGAGGGAGAGTCCACAATCATGGGGGAAGCATGGCAACGGGCAGCTGAAAGACTGTATCTGCAGCCACAAACCGGGAGCAAAAACAGTGAGCGGGAAGTGGGCAAGGTTGAAACCCTCCCAGCCTGTCCAGGTGTCTCTCCTCCCACAAGGCGCCAGCTCTTCAGGACTCCACAGCCTCAGACAGCCTCACACCCGGGAACGGGTGTTGAAGTATGTGAGCCTCCGGGGAATATTCTTATTAAAACCGCCACAGCTGTTCATTTTGTACCATCCTAACCCTCCATCCAGTTTTATGACCATGCCAGTTATTTATAGCTTTCCACCTACACTAAACTTAGATCTGTGTCCAAGCAAGGGAAAGGTCTATATATCACAGCAATGTGGATAGTGAAAAAGATAAGAACGTTTAAAAAAAAAAAAAGACACAGTTGAAGTAGCTCACATTTCCTTTTTACAAGTAACAAAAAAAAAAGACTATAAATTTCAACAGTCCCCAGTTTCATCCCTTTTCAGAAAATGGTGCTGAGTCTCATGACAAGAATGACATCAAAGGTATGTTCAGAATTTGGCTACACAATGACAACAAAAACAATTGTGACATGTCCTGAAGCTCACCCTTGGAACAAACACTTACCAAATCTCTAGAAATGTTCCCCTCACTTGTTGACCAGCAGGGCGACACTGGTGTTTCTATGCTCTAGAAATAACCTCCAAGGGTCACTGTGACCAGCAATAGGAGCTTCCTTTTAGTCAGAGGACACTTGCCTTCACCCTTTCCACAGTGCAGCAAGCTGTTAGTAAGCATCAGGCTGCAACAGGCATAAAAAGAGCCCAGGTTCCCACAGGAACTAGCTTTCAGGGTGGTGGGGTATATTTAATAGCTTGGTGAATAAGAACTCAAATATGGTATAGGGAATTTTTTAAAAAAGAGAAATGGTCATTATTTGAGCTTAGAGTCAGAGAACTGGATATTGGATTTGAGGTTGGAGAAGTAAGCTCTGAGAAAGTGAGATCCTGGGGAAGAGGTAAAGAACATCCTTTTATCCCATGCACAAAAGACAGAGAGCTGTGTGACCAAGACAGTGGCATATTGAAAATAAATAAACAACCAAACAAGACCAATGTCTGTGTGGGAGAGGGTAGAAGGAGGAGAGGGGGGTGAGGCTGAAAATGGGAGAGGGAGCTGTGTTACAGACCCTTATAAGCCAATTTGGTTCTTTAGTCTTAAAGCAGAGAATGTCTCGGGAGCTGCCTACGTTTAGAAAGGTTCACACTGGTGGCATAGAGACTCAGGAGCAACTGCTGTGGTCTGTGCAGGGGTGATAGGATTAATGCCTGAGAGTGATAGGGTATCTCTAGATGGGCTTGACCTGGAGGCTAAGGTGCAGAAAGTCAGTCTGAGAGAGGGCTGAAGGAAAGATGAAGACAGAAGTGAGCAAATGAAAGCAAATTTACTAAAGAGCAGGGAAGAGTCCGTAAGATGGCTAGGTGGATAAAGATACTTCCTGTCAAGGCCAACCTGAGTTCCATTCCTGGAACCCACATGGCAGGCAAGAAACCTGCAAGCTGTCTTCTGAACTACAGAACTACATGCTGTGACTAGCATATGGGCACACACACACAATTTAAGTAATCAAAATCAGAAAAGACTAAGACCCTCATTAGGCTTTTATTACTGTGATAAAACCGTGACCAAAAGCAACTTAGGGAGGAAAGGGTTTATTTGTTTATACATTCTGATCACAGTCCACCCCTGAGGGAAGCCGTGGTAGGAACTCAAGCAGAGCAGAAATACTGGATCGCTCCCCTCAGCACGTTCAAGCTTTCTTATACAACCCAGGTCCACCCACCCAGAGGTGCCACCTCCCACAGAGGGCTGAGCCTTCCCACGTCAATCATCAATCGAGAGGACGCCCACCGTCATGCCCACAGCCAAACTGACGGTGGCAATTACTTAGCTGTGGCTCCCTCTTCCCAGATCACTCTCATTTGTGTCAAATAAATAGATAAATAGAACCGAACCAGCACAGACTCCCACGCTCAGTTATAGTCCCCAGGGACTTCTTATAGGCTCTAACAAAAACTGCACAAAGGGTAATTTCTATTGAGATTTGTTCATGCTCTGGAAATACTACAAGCCAAGCCAATGGAGAGCCTACATTCTCTGTGCATGCCCCCTTACCCAACTGGGGAGATGATCACATGATGTTCGCTCTGTCGGGGGAATGGTCAAGCGCCCCTGTTCGTTCTTTCTTGAGCTTGGCTTGGTTTGCCAGGAACTGGCGGTGCTTGGTCTGCTAACGCCATGTGCAGCCAGATCCACTACCTGGTAACTGAGCCATGTTCTTTCTTCTCCCACTGTATGTGACTAGCCTACGTTTCACCGTGGAACTTGTCCTAACTGACTGTGTAGGAAGAGCTACGCCCTCACAGCTACCAGAAAGTAGCTGTAGTAGTCCCTGGTGACCCCACGTTCAGCTCCCTACTCACTCAGGCCACTTAGTCCGCTGCAGTTAGACATTAGCTGCAAGAATATGGGAAGGCGTGACAATGCCTCGGTGTAATCCTCGAAGTGGGCTCTGTGGGCCCCAGGAGGGACCTGCAGAGACCGGCTTGTTTTCCTCAGACCTTGGTCCTTCCTCCTATCTAGCCGCCATCCCTCCTGATTCACTGTCCTCAGTGCTCCAAGCCTTGGTGTTTTAACCTTACCTAATTCCTTTTAAATCTTTAAATCTTTCACTCTATCAGCATCTCAAAGTAAATTTGTGAGGACAGATGGGGGAAAAGCAGATCGGCCTAAGAAGCAGTTTGGTTTGGTGTTCAGCCACTGGATTACAGTGTCTGTGGAGAGGAGGGAGATTCCAGGAAGAAATTTAACGTGTTGTGTGTAAATAGTTAAATGATAGAGCCATTCTTGGAAGCAAAGAACATTAGGATACTAATACTAGGGGAATCTTGAGAAGCATAAGCTTGATCTTAAGTGTGTTGAATGTAAGATAAAAAATGAGATGTCAGAGGAAATGCCAAGGAAGAGTCGGATAGGCTGGCCTGCAGTTCGGTGGACGGTGTGGCTGAGAATGGTAATCTCCACAAGTCATAGATGGCAGCTCATGCCCTGGGCATGAGTAAGGACAGTCAGTCACCAGCAAACCCCAAAAGCTGGGTAGATGAAGAGTCAGGTTCAACAGAGCAGCAGGTCCCAAACTGTGGGTCACAACTTCTGTAAGGGTCAAATGACCCTTTCGCAGGGGTCACCTAAGATCATCACAAAACAAAGATATCTACATCACTAATAGTGAAGCCATATCTTAACAACAAATAAATAAACAACAGTTTTAAATAACACAGCTAGAGAGAGCATGGAACCAAACAAGGGTTTTAACTTGAATTTCTTATTCAAGATTTGAACTTATTCTCTGTGGGGATGACGTGAGTCAGCAGTGAGGTTTCAGGAGGGAAAGGCAGGAAGTTTTGGCCCACCACTTCTGAGGAAGCAAGACGCTGCTCTGCTGAGCACAGAGGGAATGGAGGAAACAAAGGGTGAAGGTGACTCAATGGTAAACTGTCAGAACAACTCCCCAAGGTGGTTGTTTCAGTTTCCTCTGAGAAGCAGAAAGCGAGGTCTGCTGTGGCTGCAGCCAGAGGCTACACCACGCACTACGAGCAGAGACTCTTGTGAATTCCCTAGGTACTGTGAGTCAGCAGGTTCAGAAAGGTTCCTCCAAACCCACACGAATAACAATTGTTTGTGATTCTGAGACCAGGCTTCGAGAAGCAGGTGTCACGACTCTGAAGATTTCTATTTTCTGACACACTTGAAACCCTCCATAGAGGGTGGACTACAGGAAGGGAGAGGCTGCAGGGATAAAGGCATTTAAAGGCATCTGCCGCCAAGACTGACGATCTGAGGTCAATAACCAGAAACCACACTGCAGAAGCAGAAAACCAACTCCTTCAGTTTGTTTTCTGACCACCACAAGCATGTTGTGGCACAGCCATGTGTACAAACACACATGTGCATATGCATATGCATGCACACACAGAAAGAAGTGTGTGTGTGTGTGTGTGTGTGTGATCCTGGAGCTGGGAGGCAGAGACAGGATGATCACAGATGCTTCCCGGCCGACCAGCCCACCTGAATCACTGAACTCATGCTTCAGAGACAGATCTCGTCTCAAATCAATGAGAAGGCAGAACAGAGACACTGAATGTTCAACTCTGGCATCCACAGGCACACACATGCAAACGCAGACATGCCGAGACTACAAACAGGAACGTACACACATGGGCAAAACCCATCCATGTGGGCGCACCGCAGACACACAGACCAGGCAAGAACAACTTCCACTGAAATGCACAGGAAACACTGCACATTGCTAGTGATGGACCGGTAGCAGGCTAGGTCACATCGATCTTTACAGCATTATCAAACACAGCAGCACAGTCAGACACCTAGGTACAGGGCTCTAGAGTCCTTAGAAAATTCTGATGTGAATTTTTGAGTAGCAAATTTTGTTAACTCCTGATAATTCCCTTAGGAGTTATTAGAAAACAGAGTGCTTGCCTATGAGAACGTTGAGTTTTGCGATCATGTGTTCACAGGATATAGTCTCCTGTCCGACTGGATGACCAAGAAACTTAGCTGAGATTGGCGCTCTAAAAGGTGTACAATCATTCCAAAGTCCCCTCCTCTCTGTCAGACAGCCCTACGCTGGGTCTCAGGGACTGGCTCCTGCTGGCCACTTTCATGGAGTTGTGTTCATGCTCTTGGCTTCAGCTAAGTGAAATCCACTTCTGTGGTTACTGCACCGTGTGTTCTTGTGTGACCTATGTGTGAGTTTTATGCACTCAGCATCCTGATGATGGTTTACTAAGCCCCAGTCATCCTCTCAAGGGCTGAGCACAGTTTGCCTCAGTTAACCTTCACTAGTGCCTCAGGAGAAAGGAGCTATCGTCAACCCATTTCTTCCCAGGATTACACACCACACTCCTTAAATAACTTGTGTGTGAGAATTGTTTTCCAGTCATTTGGTGCCAGGAACTTGCTGATGATTCGGGGGAAGCAGTCGACTTCCACTTTCCTGGTGTGGTGTTCGGTGGTTGATTGCTTGCCTTTCATCTGTGGGTTCTGGGAAGTGCACAGGAGACACTGGCCCTCGCCCAGCTGCCGCATCATCTCGGAGCAGGCTCCGGGAACTTACCTTTGTCCTGACTTCCTGTCTCCTCTTTATTTGCTGGTTTGCCCTGCTCCTGGCTGTTGTCTGCCTCAGAACTCTTGGGAAAGAGTCAAAACAGAGATAAACACATGAAAATAGTGAGTTAGCTTCCCTTGAGTCGGATGGCTAAGGAGCCGGTGGGCGGGGATTAAGAACAAACCCACCACTTGGGATGAGCTGGAAGCCATTCCAGAAGCAGATTTACTGTCCCTTGTTGTTGTGGTTTTATCTCTTTTTGTTTTGTTTTGTTTTGTTTTGTTTTGTTTTGTTTTGTTTTGTTTTTTAAAGACAGTCTCACCATGTGTGTATCCCATAGCCCAGAGTTAGTGATCCCCCTGCCTCTGTCTTCCAAAGGCTGGGATTACAAGTATGTACTACTTTACCTTGTAATGTTCGAGATTCATGTATCTGAAGAAGATGGAGTTTCTGGCTTCATTTCAATGGAAATAATTGAGATAAAAAAAGTTTGGCCAGAACCTCAGAGGTCCTAAAGGACATAGAATTCTCCTATTAGAGAATTGTGCTGAAAGCTAATATTATGTAATTCTTACCATAATATAAACATATTATGTTTAAAGAAAATATTTTCTTTGTTAAATAGTTTGATTTTAGACATGCATGTACACATGGGATCAAGATTATCAATATGATACAGAACTATGTCACTATTGTGTTCTGTTTTCCATGGCAAACAGGTGCAGCTGCCCTCTAGGGCCAACATATGAGCAAAACCTTAAAATGCATTCAAAATAAGCAAGCCACACTGTAGCCCTGTCCTTCCCCTAAGGGGATTTTGTGCTGTCAGTTGTTCTCAAACTAGAGATCTAGAAATGTCAAGTGTTCCCTTCAAAAGCTGTGGTACAAAAGCAATGCTGCTGTCTGGCTGGCTAGCATGCCTGAGTTATTGGAGGGGCACTATGGCATCCAATATACCAGGCTGGGGAGATAGCTCAGTGGCTAAAATCACTGGCTGCTGTTGCAGAGGATCCAGGTTCGGTTCCTAGTACCTACATGGCAGGTCACAACCACCTGTAACTTCCTCTCTGGCCTCCACAGGCACTAGGCATGCACATTGTATGTGCGTGTACAGACAAGCAGGCATTCGTACTGTCCTGACACAAGCTAGAATCATCAAAAAGAAGGGAGCCTCAATGGAGAAAATGCCACCATGAGATAGGCAGTAGGCGAGTGTGCAGGGCATTTTCTTAATTAGTGATGAAAGAAAGAAAGAAAGAAAGAAAGAAAGAGAGAGAGAGAGAGAGAGAGAGAGAGAGAGAGAGAGAAAGAAAGAAAGAAAGAAAGAAAGAAAGAAAGAAAGAAAGAAAGTTCATCTTCTTCAGATATTGAACATTACAAGGTAAAGTAGTACATACTTGTAATCCCAGCCTTTGGAAGACAGAGGCAGAGGGATCACTAACTCTGGGCTATGGGATACGCACATGGTGAGACTGTCTTTAAAAAACAGGATGCATTTATCATCCAAATTTCAAGAGAAATAAAGTTATAAAAATATAAAGTGGTGAAGAGAAAGAACTAGAAGCCTGCTGTCCTTCTTTCTGGAGTGGAGAGGGGAGAATGTCCTGTAGAATTTTCTAGAGGCTGATTCAGGCTGCAGGTCTGTGCAGCCCCTCTAGAATTCTAGACAGCTCAACTCTATGATCACTGTAACGGCTCCGAGCCGCCTCAGTAATGGTGCCTGCCAACTGAGAGGCGACTGGACTGCTCGGAGGCTCCAGCTTTGTTGCAGTTCCAGAAAAGTCTCAATTGTTTCCTTGGAAGCGCCTGCTTCCGGGGCTGGAGCTAGAGTTCTACAGAAGGGCACTTACAGCATGTGCAAGGCCCTGGAGCCGCTCCACAGTACCATGGGGTGCGGTTGCTCACGCCTGTGATCCCGGCCCTGGAGCCGCTCCACAGTACCATGGGGTGCGGTTG
>REGO01000075.1:2224646-2265223 GCA_010120015.1 Rhombomys opimus | reverse complement strand
GGGGGTGTAGCAGTTCCCACCTGTAATCCCAGCCCTGGACTCAGCCCTCAGTATCGTGGGGTGTAGCAGTTCCCACCTGTAATCCCAGCCCCGGAAGGTAAGGGCAAAAAGGATCAAGAGTTTGACCAGTGCACACAAATCTTTCATTGTGAATTATTTCATGACAGTGTGGTCCATGAATTATCCAACTCTCTATGAGTTCTATAGAGGTTCTGTCCTTGATGTATGTCTGTGTCTCCAGAATGTACATCAGACTGTCTCCAGAATGGGACACCTGAAAGTTGAATTCCTGTGCTGAAAGCAATACACGCTTTAAAGTTCTGTAGAAATTCCCAGATGGCAGGTCCACTTGTCCCGAGTCTATTCTACTTATTCTTCCGATGAGGCTATCGTGAAGTATCTATTTCTTTCATCAACAATGGGTAGGACCAATTCTACTTATTCTCCCGATGAGGCTATCGTGAAGTATCTATTTCTTTCATCAACAATGGGTAGGACCGATCTTTGTTTTCAATTTGTCCATTGCTGATTTTGTTTGTCAGCCTGGCTAAGCAGAACAGCAGTTCTGATTCGTTTGGAAAGGGAGACTAATTTGAATGGGCAGATCTCAAACAAAGTGGACGCGTGAGTAGCCTAAATGTGTGTGTGCCTCATCCAATCATTTGAAAAATCTTAAGAGAAAAAGACCCAAGGCTCCAGAGAGGGCAGCCGGCCTCAAAACTGCCTGGAGCCTTGCGATGCAGGCTTGACTCCTCCCAGCATGCTCCCCTGCTCAGCGGGTTGCAGGTTGTCAGCCTCTGCACCACTGCATTTGAAATACACACACACACACACACACACACACACACACACACACACAGCTACCCCTACGATCCTTGAAAATCCTGATTGATAAATTCGTTTAGTAAAAGGTTGTATCTCTGCTTAGTTTCAATTTGCAACATTTTGATTAACAGTAAAGTACAAAAACTAATACAAAAATACTTGAATGAGTTCTCACTGATCCAGACCGGCCTCAACCTACCCAAGCAACGGAGACTGCCCTCTAACTCTAGATCCTCCGGCCTCACCCTGCAGAGTGTTGGGATGGCAGGTGTACGCCACCACAGCAAACACTCGGCTTGAGGCGGGATCTCATATGCCCAGGCTCACTTGAACTATGCATTCAGTGTCCTCCTGCCTCAACCTGCCCGCACAGCACTGGGATTACAGGCACCCGCCAACACATCCTATTTCAAAGTTGTTCACATTTTACTATTGTTTGGCCATTTTTCTTTCTTCTCTGTTTTTCTGCATTTTTTTCCTCCGAACTGTGAATTGTACATGTCAAGAGTCTTGCACAGTCATTTGTGGTGTGTACCTGTAGCCGCTGAGCCACGACGCCCTCCAGAGGCCAAAAAGGAGGACTGCACTTCTACTTCTATCTCCACCCACCGGCACACAAGCCTCTGCAGCCTGCTATTTTCTCTGCGCTGCTTCCTCCATTACTCAATAACAGCCATTTTCTGTCCTCTAAAAACCCTCAAACACCTCTATCTATCTATCTATCTATCTATCTATCTATCTATCTATCTATGTCTCAGCGTGTGTGGTGTGTGTGTGTGTGTGTGTGTGTGTGTGTGTGTGTAGCAGAGACACCGACCACTTTGAGTTTTGGTTCTTTGAGACAGGATTCCCTCACTGGTCTGGAATTTGCCAAGTAGTCAGGTAGGCTGGGCTAGCAGTACAGCAAGACCCAGGCATCTGCCCATCCCAACCTCCTTAGCACTGGGATTACAAGCACACACCACAACAATGGGTTTTTAGATGGGTGCTGAGGACTGAACTCAGATATTCAAGCTTACAGAGAAAGCTAGGTGACTGAGCCATCTTCTTAGGCTCCACCCTCAAAAATCTCTAAAGCCTAAGTCTACAGCCTTAAAACCCTGAACGCGTGTGATTTTGTCTAATGAGCAATGTTTTGCCGGTGCCTGCTTTCTCTTTAAATCTATACTAGCATCATGATGGTTTGAACAAAGAATGTCCCTATAAGGTCATGGATTTGGACATGTAGTCCCAGTTGCTTCTTCACTTGTCTCTTAAAGTTATTTTGGCGGGGGGTGGGGAGGTTATAGATCCTCTAGGAAGTGTAGCATTGCTAGAGGACAGACATCACTTGGGTGGGCTTCCTGCTCTCTCTGCTTCCTGTATGCAGCTAGGATGTGACCTCCCAGCCTCCTTCTCCTGCTGCTGTCTTAGTTACTTTCCTGTTGCTATGATAAGACAACATGACCGAGGCAGCTTTAAGACAGAGTGTCTGATTTGGGCTTAGGGATTCAGGATATTTGAGTGGTGGTGGAGCAAAGGCAAGGCATCACGAAGAGCTGAGAGCTTACATCTTGATCCACAAGGAGACAGAGAGAAAGACACTCCAGGAATGGCTGGGGTCTTTTGAAACCTCAAGGCCCACCCCTAGCGACCCATCCTCCTCCAACAAGGCACAACAACTAGTTCTTCCCAAGCAGTTCCACCAGCAGGGGCCCAAATATTCAGACTCGCCAGCCATTCCCAGTCAAGCCACCACAGCCGCCAATCTAAACACCTAGCCCTCTGGACCCATAAGCCAACATAAAGTCTTCCTCACTTCGCTTTTGGTCACAGTGTTTTACCACTGCAGGGGAAAAGTGACTAATTCACATATCTATTAATTATGCATATTTCTTCTCTTTCATATATGCTTCATAGCATGTATTCACTGCACATATTTTTATGCCTAGGTTTGCAAATCTGGATAAGGTGAGAGAGGAGAGGTAAACACATGATCCACTGATCACACTGGACTGAGCAATGAGCACATCCCTTAACGTGAGAACTGGGAGAGTTCTCAAAGGCGCTGGAGTCCTGCTGGGCATATCTTTGAAAACCCGTGCAAATGCAGGAAACAACAACAACAACAACAAAAAAAAACAGAACTGGTTTTTACCCCCAACTAGCTTGTGAAGAACAGTCTAAGGAGTTCCCTGCTTTTCCTCAAGTGGTAGTGAGTGAGTAATAAGCGGAACACACACAAAAGGGGCCTCAGGAATGCGCTTTTGAAGATTTAAATGTTCATAGAAGCGGAGTGGAGATATAGTCACTGAGGGAGTTAAAATACCATATAATTAATTATGCAGACAATCAAGGTCCTTGTTACGCCGAGTTCTGTTTGATTTTCATAAAACAAAGCGCTACATTTGATTGAGAAAAATACTACTCTTTACATTACATATAATTTATAAATAAGAATTACACTTCCAGGCAGCCAGGGACACACCTTCTTTTTCAACCTCTTACATGGAACATGCCAGGAGACCATTGCTGACTCTGGGGGCAGATGGCAGGCCTCCAAGCCTAACTGGTGAGGGGAAAGCGTGGATGGGTGAAGGGAGAAACTGGCTGGAGATCTGGAGTTAGAGACCAGTTTCATCTCCGCAGCCAGTGCTTAGAAGCCTAGTTCATTTTATCTGTTCCAGTCTAGTCAGCTCCTCTCCCTTTTCCTTGGGGGTAAGTTATGGGGGTCTGTGGTGGTTTGACAGGCTCATATATTTGAATGCTTGGTTCCCAGTTGATGGACTGTTAGGAAGGATTGTGTGGCCTTGTTAGAGGAAGTGTATCAGTGTATCACGGGGGTGGGGGTGGACATAGAGGTTTCAAAAGCCCTTGTCAGGCATAGTCTCTCCCTCTTCCTCTCTCTCTCCCTTTCCCTTCCCCAGCTCTCTATGCCTCCAACTTGCTGTGAAATAAAAGCTTTCAGCTACTGCTCCAGCACCATGCCTGCCAGCTGCCATGCCCCCACCATGATGGTCACGGAACACCCTCTAAACTGTTAACAAGGACCCAGTTAAATGCTTTATTTTATAAGTTGCAATGGTAATGGTGTCTCTTTACAAAAGAACAGTAACTAAGGCAGGAACCATCAAGCATAGCACCTTCGCCCCTTCCTCTTGACCAAGGATGGGAGAGGCTTACCGTCCAAGTTGTCCCTAGGACAGAATTTGTGTAAAATAAAAAGTCAGTGACCTTCACCCAGCAAAATTAAGAAGTTTAAGACACTGATGGTGGAGCCCTTTCTAAGGCATGTTTTCAGGCCCATGAAGCCAAACCTGGTGTGTGTGTGTGTGTGTGTGTGTGTGTACTCACAGGCATGATGCCCATGAAGTCCAGAAGAGGACATCAGATCCCCTGGAACTGGAGTTACAGACAGTTGTGAGCCACCCAATATGGGCACTGGAAACCAAATCTTCCTCCTAAAGAGCAGCAAGTGCTCTAATGCCAAACTATCTCTAGTCCAGTTGACTTCTTGAGATGGAAAGCATATGGGAGAAATAGGCAATCTGTTGTCCTTGAAGGGGTCAGCAGGCATGTCCCTCCAGGCTCTGGATCTTCAGGATAGCCCTGGAATCTCCCTTTCCTTTCCCATTCTGCAAGAGCTCATCTCTTTGTGAAAATTCCTGTTTCGCCCTGTGTTTTCCTTAAAAGGTTCTGTGATTTGTACTAAAGCATTTTATTGACATGGGAAGTTAACAAACCTCCTTGACTTGACACAAGCAGTAAGTCAATGAGTAAACACATAATGTGTAAGAGTTAAATGCACCAAAAGGAAGATAAATGGGGTAAGACGATAGAAGAAATCTGAGGGGAGGGAAGAGGAGGGGAAGTAGAGAAGAGACAAGGGAAGGGGAGAGCAGATTATCAAGGCAACATGACTAAAGAAAATGGCATGTGTTTGAGGGACAGAAAGAAGGAATGGGTGGGCACCCATATCTATGTTAAGGACGTCTCCGGTGGGTTCACACAGCAGTAGACACTCCACTGCTTTCCTCTGGGCTCAGCACACTGCCATCCACTACTGTGGCACCACTGAAGGATCCCCACCGCCCTAGGATGAGGCTGCTGGCTGCAGGAATGACGATCTGGTGCGTACCTGTCATTCTGGGCGCTGCTGCCAGAACCTCCAGTGCCAGGATGAGGATGTCGATTGAGGGGCACTGTGCCTGTTTATGAGATAGACACCAGCTTGTATGATACCGCACAGTCACAGCATCAGCTGGCACTGGGTGCAGGCCAACCAACGCTCTGTCCCCTGTGGAACTGGTGTCTGTCCGCTGCTGCTGCCAAGTTCAATCAACAGCCATCCCTCCCACTCCACACAGTCCTCCAGCAGTCACCCTGAGCTAATCAGAGCTGGCAGGTGACATGTGTCACTAATCCTGATTACAGACTGAGGCATGAAAATCACTTAATGAAGGCAATCCTTGAGCTCCTGATCAAGAAATAAGAGAAAATGGATGCTCTAGAGTCACAAAACCCAGATATATAGTTTTTAAGCTTCTTTTTCCTTTTCTTGAAAATTTTATTTTATTTTTATTAGGCAGAGCAGTCATGATGCAAGCCTTTAATACCAGGACTTGGGAGGCAGAAACAGAGGCAGGAGGCTCTCTGAGTTCAAGGCCAACCTGGTCTACAGAGTGAGTTCCAGGACAGCCAGGGCTACACAGAGAAACCCTGTCTCAAAAATTTTTATTTTATTTCATTTCTATTAATGTGTATGCATCTTTGCCTGTGTGTATAAACATCCCAGAATATCACAGAAGAAGGGGCATAAAGTAAGAGCTGGCGCATGGGGAGGAGGGATGGAGATGCTGGCTTTGGGCCATGACATGGCTGTTGCACTCTTGAACTCATAACAGCTGTGGTCGCTTCCACAAGCCCTGCACAAGATCCAGCCAATCAAGATTCCATCAAAAACAGTGCAGGGCTCTGGAGGCCCCACCTCTAACTGAAGAGCTATCAGCAGTTAATGAACAGTAGGAGAGGAAGCCATTTTTCTTCAGTAGTGTAGCCACTGGTAAGTTGCCCATGATCCAGCAAATAACCCCACATGCGTGCAGGTGAAAGCCACCCAACTAGAGGACATGAAAGTAAGTGGTGGACCTGCTGGGAAGAAGCAGAGGGCTGGAGTGAGTGACAAGAAAGGGTAATGGGGATGTATATGATCAAAATGCATTAGATACACATATGAACAGACAAAGAATAGGCAAAAGGCATCATAGTGTAGATAGTATTTGAGACTATGAAAACTATAAAGGAAGTGAAAACAAAGGAGAAAATGTTAAAGCTGGTGCTTGAGTTGAGCCTAAAGGGTGAGTAGAGGGAAAAATATGGGAATAAGATCAATGGCTGGCATTTATTGAGCACCTGCACTGCCTCTGTTCCTACACACAGAGCTCGGACACCACCACCGCATCCAGCCCCTACATCCACATAGAAAAAGAGCTCCTGGAGTCCCTGTATTACAGCTGGAAACGCTGAGTCTTGTACGAGCCATATTTGTTCAGAGCTCCATGCAGAACATCTGGTTCCTGATAAGTTTCAAACCTCGACAAACTGCTCAAGTGCTTGTTTGACACATCAAAAGGACTTGGAAGCCAGGTTCTCCCTGCATCCCTCGGTCCCTACCTGTTAGAGAGCCCTCCTGGCTGGAATTCCCCATCCCCTATACTAAATTCTTCCCTCTCTCTTTCCCCCCACCCCCTCCTCACATGGATCAGGGTCATGATCACTCTGGGCTCTCCCAGGTGTGTCTGCCTCCGGTTATGCTCTCCCTTTTAGCTACAATAAACTTTCTCCTCCGCCATACCCAGAGCAGTCATGCGCCTTTTATTTCTTTTTCTCATTCAGTTTCTAAGTCCCTGTGTCTTCTGTTCTACACCACTACTTCATAACAGTCCTAAAACAAGCAAAGCTTTGAAAATGCAAAAATTAATCCAGTTGACGTATCAACATGAGATGACTAGATCTCTCAGCCAACTGCATAAAGATGGAATCTCACTCACCTTCCCCAGAAGCAATGGGCATCTTGTTTTCCCCTAGAATTGGGTCATGCCTATTATTGGGGTATCTTAATCCAGGTCTTCTTTGCTATCTCTGACCCTGGGCTTAGACCTCCAATTTTAGACCCCTGTATTTCTAGTTTTTAATTTATTTATTTATTTATTATTCACGTCACATCCTCTTTGTAGCCTCATCCCTTCTGCCCTCCCAGTTCCACCCCTCCTCCTCCTCCTTTTCCTCTTGCCTACTCTTCAGAAAAGGGGAGCCTCCTTTCCCATCTACCCCAGCTCATCAGGTGGCATCAGGACTGAGCTTGTCCTCTTCCTTAGCCTAACAAGGCAGTCCCTCCAGAGGGAAGTGATCAAAAAGCTGTCAAGGGAGTCCATGCCCAATGCAGTCCCCACTTCCCTCACTAGAGGACCCACATGAGGCCCAAGCTGCCCACCTGCTACATCTTTGTAGGGGTCCAGTTCAAGAATGGTCCTTGGTTGGTGCTTCAATCTCAGCAAGGCCCTCTGGGCCCTGGTTAGTTGGCTCTGTTGTTTTTCTTGTGGAGCTCCTGTCACTTCCAGGTCCTTTTCTTTTTTCCTCCCACTTTTCCACAAGACTCCCTATACACTGCCCAATGTTTGTCTGTGAGTCTAGGCATCTGTTTTGAGATGATGCTGGGTAGGGCCTCTCAGAGAACAGCTCTATCAGGCTCCTGTCTGCAAGCTTAGCAGAGTATAGTTCATAGTGTCAGGGGTTGGCACTCTCCCATAGGGTGGGTCGTTGGTTGGGCCAGACATTGGTTGGGCATTCCCTCAATCTCTGCTCTATCTGCTCTGTCTTTATCCCTGAACATCTCTTAGGCAGGGTAAATTTTTTGGTTAAAGTTTCTGTGGGTTTGTTGGTGTTCTCCTCCCTCTACTAGGAGACTAGTCTAGTTAGAAGGTGTCCTCTTCAGTCTCTGCTTGAGTCCCCCTCCTATCCTCCCAGGAGCCTACCCTGACTTAGGTCTCCAGCTTGTCACAGAGATGCCCCCACCCTCAGTTTCTCTTTTCTCTACAGGCCTCTGTCCTCTCGCCCTGCTCTCCCCAGGTCTGATCTCTACCCTCTTACCTCCCTACACCCCCTCTCCTACCTTGTTCCCTCTCTTCAACCACTACCTCTGTCTATCCTATCTCCCCTTCCAAGTGAGATTTATGCATCCTCCTTTGGGTCCTCCTTGTTACTTATCTTCTTAGGGTCTGTGCCTAGTACTATGCTTCTCCTGCACTATATGGCTAAAATCTACTTATAAGTGAGTACATACCTTGTGTATCTTTCTTGGTCTGGGTTACCTTACTCAGAATGATCTTTTCTATTTTTGTCCACTTGCCTGCAAATTTTGTGGCTTCTTTGTTTCTAATAGCTGTGTGGTATTCCATTGTGTAAATGTGCTACAGTTTCTTTATCCATTCTTTGGTTGAGGGACATGTAAGTTTTTTCCAGATTCTGGGTATTACAAATAAAGCTGTTACGAACATAGTTGAGCTAGTGTGTATGGTGGAGCATCTTTTGGGTATATGCCCGGGAGTGGTATAGCTGGGTCTGAGGTAGATTCTCTGAGAAACTGGGAGATTGATTTCCAAAGTGGTTGTACAAGTTTACACTCCCACCAGCAACGGAAGACTGTTCCCCTTTCTGTACACCCTAGCTAGCATATGCTGTCGTTTGAGATTTTGTTCTTAGCCATTCTGACAGGTATGAGATGGATATGAGTCACTCTGATTTGCATTTCAAATGATGACTGAGGAAGTTGATCACTTCTTTAAGTGTTTTTTGGCCATTTGAGATTCCTCTGTTGAGAATTCTCTATTTAGTTCTGTGCCCCATTTTTTAATTAGGTTATTTTGTTTACTAGTGTTTGAGTTCTTGAGTTCATTATATATTTTGGATATTAGTCCTTTGTAAGATGCAGGACTGGTGAAGATCTTTTCCCAATCTGTAGACTGTTGTTTTGTTCTGATGGCAGTGTCCTTTGCCTTACAGAAGCTTTTAAGTTTTAAGAGTTCCATTTATTAATTGTTGATCTTAGAGCCTGAGCTGTTGGTGTTCAGGAAGTTGTATCCTGTGCCTCTTCTAATAGATTTAGTGTGTCTGGTGTTATATTGAGGTCTTTGAACCACCTAGATTTGAGTTTTGAGACCTCTGTATTTCTAATCAGCATGTTCTGTTCATGGTCAAAGCCTAGAACCCAGGACCCATTGCCCCACATTTATGTATGTCCCCCATGTATCCTGAAAACACTGGCATGGAACTAGAAGCCTCTTATGAAGTTAGGAATATTCGTGGGGACAGTCACTCAGCAAGAACTAAGAGCTTAAGGTGATGCAAAGCATTACTGTCTATGGTGAGAAATTTCCACCAACCACAGGATGCCCAGGGCCCAACTCCCCACTTCCTCCTTCCTATAATATCCATTCTCTTTCCTCTCTACTCAAGGGCTCTATACCCAACAGAATCACTGAATGCTCCTGCTTCTATGATACAGAGCAATGTAAAATGTAAAGTTTATCAGATCAAGTAGTTCTCACGTAGCCTATGCGGAAAGGGGTTGCTTGGTAATGAGCTAAAGGTACCTCCATAGTTAAATGTTCGCTGCAAAGGCTTGGAGACCTGAGGGCAGTTCCCTCAAGTTCATATAAATGTGAGGGGTTTTGGAAGAGCGCCTATAATTCCAACCTCAGAAGACAAAGGTCTGTGGGCCCAGAGGTCTCCACAGAAGGCTGGCCAGCAAGTCTAGTTCTATCAGTGACAAGGTCTGGGTCTGACTAAGAGACTCCGACACTTTGAATAAGGTGAAAGAGCAATCAAGAATGACGCACGGGTGGATCTCTGAGTCTGAGGCTGGCCTGTTCTATACAGTGAGTTCCAGGACAGCCAAGGTCTACAAAGAGAAGCCTTGTCTCGCAAAACAGAGAGAAAGAGACAGAGAGTAAGGGAGACAGACAGACAGACTGGAGAAAGCAACACCAGCTGTTCGACATCCTTACACAACCAAACAATCTTAGAAATGGAAGGCAGTCAGGCTAATTTTTGTCTTCTATGCCAGCACAAACTCTACTGACCACTGTGCCTATGTGGGGGAAAAAATGTGAAGAAAACACTCTCTCCTCTCATCCCCAGCAAACTTTCAGAGATCCAGCAGTTGTAAGGTGGGGGTAAGAGGTTCCTTCCCTTTTTGTATAGAAAAAGGGGAAATTACTGTGCTAAGGGACTTATGATGAAGAGTCAGTCAAATATAGGCAGAAGAAAACATTGCAACGCCTACCTATCATTTGATGCTACACACACACACAGACACAGACAACATCACATATATACACACAGGGAGACACAAACACACATACATATGTGCATATACGTGTAGATACATATATACACATGCACACATATACACGCACACACTATATGTAGGGTTGTGTCTTTCTCTTCCCACTTAACCTGTCCATTAACGCTACCTATGCTCTAATAATTTTTCTAATAATTCACAGTATTTATATCTAGTTATACAGTTTGTAGTTTGCTTTGCTATCAGACTATCTCAGCTTATTTTTCCAATTTTATTATTATAAATAATGAGATGCAAAGCTGTTTCTGTTCATAAGAAACAGGAAAAGGTAAATAATGAACACGTTAGGCTTCTGGATAGATTCTTTCATATTTTTGGTTTTCTCAGAAATGCAATATGAAATTAATGATTATAGTGATGATGAGTGACATCCCAAACCCTTATAATCATTTATTTAACAAATATTTATCAATGGGCTTTTATAAGCTAGCCAACATGCACATGAGAAATAAAGTAGGAAACAAGACAAAAAAAATCTCACTTTGCTTGGAAAGCTTCCATGTATTATATCCTGTGAGGTGGGTGCCCAAAGGAAGATGGTGGATACCAAAAAGGAAGACGAAACAGGTGCTAGCATTTCGGCAGGCTGCTTCTCGGTTGCCTAGTAACCTAGATGTCATCATGTATCGTGTATCGACTGCCAGGTAGACACACCTGGTTGGCGCAATTCACCTTCAAGGAGATAAATATGGATCCCTGCCTCTTACCTCTCTCTCCCTCCCCCTCCCTCTCCCTCTCTCCTATTCTCTCCCTTTTCTCTGTTGGAGCGGCCCCTCTCCCTGCCATCCTCCTTCCCTTCCTCACTCTCCTTCTCTCTCTCTTTCTCTCTCTCTCCCTCTCTCCTCTCTCTCTAACTCCATCCAATAAACTTCTTTCATATAATACCTGTTGTATGCATCATTTCTAAAATAACAACAGGCAAAGAGGAAGAGCAAGGTTCCAGAGCTCTGCGGAGCCAAATATTGACATCAGCATAGTTGGGTAAATACAGTTTTTCAGAGATGCAGCCTGAGCCATTCTTGTGTGCGATGTCTGTAACCACTTCCTCTGTACAAAACAGAGCTGAATAGTGGTAGCAGAGAGCGGAAGATCCACAGTCCCCTGAGACGCAGAATAGACTGCAGGGACTAACCACTGTCAGCAGACAGCTCCTGAGACATACGGTGCCTCAGACAACAGAAATTCACTTCTTACTCACTTAACAGTAGTGGGTTGTTAATAGACTGACAGAGCCCAGTTTTTCTGGGTCTTTCACAGACACAGAATCGCTAAGAGTTTGCTGTTTTCAGCACTTAGCTACACAGTCCCTCGGGGCTACCTCAAAGAGACAGCTACAAGCAACAACTACCATGGTCGTTTCTGCGTGGGAGGGTCTTGTGGACTCAGCCTGGAAGAGATTCCATCATTTCCATTATTACCACAGTGGCTCAAACACAGGCAACAGACAGCACCCAGACCTATGGGTTCTTAGAAAGTGCAGTTCCTGGCTGTTCAGCGACAGAGGGATGGCAAACACTCCTATTTCCAACATGACACAGTTTCATTGAGACACAGCTTTCACTGAGAGCTGGCATCGTCGCTTCATTAGACACTTCTTTAACCACAGTGCTCCTAGGAGACCAGCCACTAACATGTCACAGAGCATGTCTATCCTGTCTCAAGTGTCACATCCCCGACTCATGTCCTAACCTTCTTTATTAGAACCTCCACAGGCACCACCACACAGAACGTCTGTCTTTATGGATTGAGGGTAGAGCAATTCAAGGCCACAATCCAAGACAGTGTTGAACACCACTGGGATAAAAAGCCACGCCTTTTTTATCTCGTCACAGGTAGCTACCGACACTAAACTTATTTGTTTCTTTTCTTTAAGAGACTCTTCAGAAGGCTCCTCAGTTTCTTTTACGTGATTTTGATTTATCAGCTCTGAAATTCTGAGACTCTTAATTCAATAATTTTTGCTTTTGCCATTTCTTTCTCTTTTTTAAAAGATTTATGTTGTATTTATGTATAGATGTGTGGAACTTTGGGTGTCCACACACACGTGTGTGTGAGTGCCAGCAGAGGCAAAAAAAAAAAAAAGGAAATTGAATCCCCCTGGAACTACAGTTGCAGGTGGCTGTGAGTCACCTGCTGGGAACCAAACCCAGGTCTTCTGTAAGAGCCTCAAGCACTCTAAACCATTGACACATTCCTCCCGCCATTTTGTTTTACCTGAATGTACATGGCCGTCACCTTTTCTAGCTTGGAGAACTAGGCACTTACTCCATCTGTTCTCAAATTTTCAAGACATATCAAAACATAAGACTTCACTCAATGCTAAGGTGATCTCATCCACTGCAGAACAGAAAGCGGGGGTTCACTCATTAAATTTTCAACCTCATTGCCTCTCTCATGAGTTCTAATATATTGATTAAACTTTATTTTTCTTAAAACTGCCACATATAAGAATAGAGTTCTTGAAAGATTGTGGGGAAACTAATGAGATCAAGAGTTCACAGATTCCCTGCCCCTCTGGGTAAATCAAAGCCATATGACAAGTGTGGAAGAAACTTGAGCAAAAGAAGACTCCATCACCAGGGCCTGTCATGGTCAGCAGGTCTGTGGTAGTTCGAATAGGAATGGCCCCCATAGGCTCACATAACTGAACTTTTGGTTCAGGAAGTGGAACTGTTGGGAAGCACTAGGAGGTGTGGCCTTGTCGGAGGAGGTGTGTCGCTGGGAGTGGGCTTTGAGGTTGAAACCCCACACCAGTCCTGGTCTCTCTCTGTCTGTCTGCCGCCTGCATATCCAGATAGAAAGTTCTCAGTGACTGCTCTGTCATTCCCACCATGCTCACCATGGACTAACTCTCTAAAACTGTTAAACAAACCAAACTAAATGCTTTCTTCTATGAGCATTGCCTTGGTCATGGTGTCTCTTCATAGCAATAGAACAGTAACTCAGACAGCAACACAAACCTAGAGTCACCTAGGAAGAGGGAACCTCAGCTGAAGAATTGCCTTAATCAGACTGGCTTTCTTAATCACTAACTGACAATGAGTAGGGTCGGACTGCTGCGGGCGGTGCCATCCCTAGGCAGATGAGCCTGCACTGAATAAGAAAGCTAGCTGAATTAATGAGGGGAACAAGCCAGTACAGCAGTGTTCCTCCAGAATCTGCCTCATTTCCCGCCTGGAGTGTCTACCTTGGCTTTCCTCCATGGCAGACTATAACCTATACGCCAAATAAACCTTTTCCTTCCCCAAGTTGCTTTTTGTCAGTGTTTTATCCTCACAGAATCAGAGAAGCAGAATAGAACAGGCCCAGAGGCAGTGAAAACTGTTGGCCTCATATTCAGTTCCAATTGGCCTTGCACTTCTGGAGGCGTCTTAATTTGATCACCAGGAGAAGCAAATTCTCAGGTGAGAACTATCAGCAAGTATTCTGAAGGGAATCAATTCTAGAAAGTACCTACCACTAAGGGAAAGAGAAACTGAAGGTCAGAGGGAGTCACAAATAGGGGGCTCATCTGGCTAGGAAAAGCCTGCTGGCAGTCAGGAGTCAAATTGGCCTGAACTTAGTGATAAAGACAAGCAGAAATGCCAGCAGTGGACAGGGAGATCTGGCAAGTGCTGTGACAGCCCCAGAGGAGCCTGGCTGCTTCCTTTCACCCATCTAGCCATAGGCACCTCACCTGGAGAGCACTTGAAGCTAATTCAAATTCTAAAGAATGTAATACTCTAGAGAGGTGTGTTGGTAGGGTTGGTTCCTGGTTGGTGGCGCACCTGGAATGCCAAGGTTGGATCTATGGATGCTGCTGTGGGATGCAAACGCTGAGAGGGAGCTGGGACAAAACTGATCAGCAGAACAAGGCCACATCAGAGGCCTGAGGGGTTTGCTGAAATGACTTCAAGTGAGTGGGATGGAAGGATCCCATATAATAAAGGATCCTGTATAATAAGAAAGGCAGAAGGGTATATGCCCAGAAGTTCTAGACCTGGGTCTTGAGATTTCTATTCCCAATTTTCTGAGAAACCTTCAAATTGATTTCCAAAGCAGTTATACAAGTTCACATCCCCACCAGCAGTGGAGGAGGGTTCCCCTTTCTCCACAACGTCTCCAGCATGTGTTGTCACTTGAGTTTTGGATCTTAGCCATTCTGATTGGTGTAATATGGAATCTCAGAGTCATTTGATTTGCATTTCCCTGATGGCTAAGGATGTTGAACATTTCTTTAAGTGCTTCTTGGCATTTAGAGATTCCATAGTTGAGAATTCTCTGTTTAACTCTGTACTCCATTTTTCAATTGGGTTATTTGATTTGTTGGTGTTTAATTTCTTGAGTTTTTTAAATATGTTTTAAATATTAGCCCTCTGTCAGATGTAGGGTTGGTGAAGATCTTTTTTCCATTCTGTAAGCTGCCATTTTGTCCTATTGACAGTGTCCTTTGCCTTACAAAAGTTTTTCAGATTCAGGAGGTCCCATTTATTAATTGTTGATTTCAGTGCCTGAGCTGTTGGTGTTCCATTCAGAAAGTTGTCTCCTGTGCCAATGAGTTCAAGGCCCTTCCCCACTTTCTCTCCTATTAGATTTAGTGTATCTGGCTATACGTTGAGGTCTTTGATCCACTTGGACTTTAGTTTTGTGCAGGGTGATAAATATGGATCTATTTGCATTCTTCTACATGTAGACATCCAATTAGAACAGCACCATTTGTTGAAGATGCTGTCTTTTTTCCATTGTATGGTTTTGACTTCTTTGTCAAAAATCAGAGGTCTGTAGGTGTGTGGGTTTATTTCCAAAAGATGCTCCACCATACCTCAAGGACACTTGCTCAACTGTGTTCATAGCAGCTTTATTTGTAAGGCCCAGAAACTGAAAACAACCTAGATGTCTCTCTACCAAAGAAGGGATTTAAAAAAAAAGTGGTATATTTACACAATGAAATACTACTTAGCTATTTAAAACAAGACATAATGCAATTTGCAGGCAAATGGATGGAACTAGAAAAGATCATCCTAAGTGAGGTAACCCAGACCCAGAAAGACACACAAGGTATAAGGTATAATATCACTTATAAGTGGATATTAGCCATATAGTATAGGACAACCACACTACAATCCACAGACCCAGAGAAGCCAAAGAGGGCCCAAGTGAAGATGCTTGAATCTCACTCACTCGGAAAAAAAACTAAAATAGACATGTGAGGTAGATGGAGGGAGAGAATTGGGTTGGAGATGGGGGTGGCTAGGCTAACAGGGGTGGGGATCAGGTATGGGGAGAGCAGGAGCTGGGGAAAGACTGGGAGAGATAACAGAAATTGGCTGGTGGGGGCGGGGTCATCTATGAAACAAGGCTCTTAGGAGTCTATAGGGGTGACCCTATCTGAGACTCCTAGCAGCAGGGGTTAGGGAGCCTGAAGTTGCCATCTCCTGTTGCCAGCTGGGACTTCCACTGAAGGGAAGAGGACACCAACCCACCCATAACACCTTCAACCAAAAATTTGTCTTGACTTACAAGACGTGTAGGGATAAAGATGGAGCAGAGATGGAGGCAAACCAATGACTGGCCCAACTTGGGACCCAATCCATGGGAGAGAGCCAGCCCCTGACGCTTTAATGGTACTCTGTTATGCTTGCAGACAGGAGCCTCGCATAACTGTCTTCTGAGAGGCTTCATTCTGCAGCTGATGAAAACAGATGCAGAGACCCTCAGCCAAAGAACAGGCTGAACTTAAGGAGTCTTGTGGAAGAATGGGAGGAAGGATAGAGGGAGCTGGAGAGGTCAAGGATGCTACAAGAAAACCTAAAGAGTAAACTAATCTGGGCCCATGGGGCTCACAGAGACTGAACCAACAACCAAAGATCACTGACAGGCTGGATGGAGACACTCTATACATATGTAGCAGATGTGCAGCCTTGTCAACAGGTGAGTCCCTAACAATGGGAGGAGAAGCTGTCTATGACTCTGTTGCCTACCTTTGGATCCTTTTCCTTGTTGCCTTGCCAGGCCTCAGTGGGAGAGGATACATTTAGTCTTGCTGCAACTTGAGGTGCCAGGGTGGGTTGGTACTCCTTGGGGGCCTCCCCTTCTCTGAGAAAAAGGAGAGGGGGAGATTGGGGAAGAGGCATGAGGGTGGGCCTGGGAGCAGAGGAGGGAGGAGGCTGGGATCAGGCTATAAACTGATTAAATAAAAAAACTAGATAGATAGATAGATAGATAGATAGATAGATAGATAGATAGATAGATAGATAGATAGATAATAAAGAAAAAAGGGCAGAAGGACATACACTGTATCTTTAAGACAATTGTATTGTCTTAGTCACTGCACTGAGTCTTCACATGACAAGATTCTACATAGTAGCTAAGAAAAACATCCTCTTTCCTGTGCCTGGAGACTTAGAGTCAATTTCTTCACCTCTGGACCAGGAAGGCTGCAAAGGAGGCTTCATCCCGAGAGTGGCTTTTACGACTGATTGGATGTACAGAAAGCCTTTTGATTAATAAGTGCCTGCTAATAAAAGCAAGCAGTTCTCACAAGAATTCACCGGTTTCATTAGCACAGCAATCTGTTCTACAAAGCACGGTGTAAACGCAATATAAATAAAAGAGACTTGACCTATTTTTGTCATAGCCAATTTCCCTAGAGTGGAAAATAATAAAACCTGGGTTCCACAGTCAACTCTTTTACCCTGATGGATCTACTCTCCAAAGTGACATTCTGAGAATTAAAACATGGTCCTGTTAATACTGTGTCCTTATTGCACGCTCATCCACTCCTTCACTGAATTCTATTAAATACTCGTGACAGCCATGGAGGAGTACTCCCCCTTCGTCCAGGTCTTCATCTTGCTGAGTGGAACTCTGAGTAGTGCCAAACACTTTCTCAGCCAAGTCACTGGAACCTGTCATTGCTGCTGCCACCACAGCCAGGTGACAAAGCGCAAAAGTAGAGTGGAGTCACACCCCATGGGGTGATCTGAGCAGTGGGGCAGTGGGAGCTGGACAGATGGTGGATAGCGTCCTGTCCCTTTTAGTGGCAGGATTATTGTATCTGCATGTAGATATTATATGCGAGGTTACGCTGTGGAGGGGGGAGTGTGCAGATGCCCGCGTCTTACTGACTTTTCTACTTCTGTGATGAAGGCTCATGACCAAGGTGACTTACTTTAAAAATTCCTTGCTTGAGGGTCTCATAGTTCCTGGGGGCTAGAGTCCATGATCATGACGGCGGGGAGCATAGCAACAGGTGGCAGGCCTGGCTCTGGAGAAGAGCCGAGAGCTTATGTCCACAAGCGTGAGGGAGAGAGCTAGCTAAGAATGGCGTGTTCTTTTGAAACCTAAAAGCCTGCCCTCTGTGACACACCTTCTCCAACAGGTCCACACCTCCTAATCCTTCCCAAACAGTCCCACCACGGGTAGCCCAAGCAGTCAAACACATGAGCCTATGGGGTCCACTCTCACCCATTCCACTACAACACGTATATGCATGGATACAGAGCCTCGGATGTCACTTCCCAGGTCCCATCTACTTGTTTGTTTGTTTGTTTGTTTGTTTGTTTGTTTGTTTGTTTGTTTTTGAGTCTTGAAGCTCACCAGGCAGACTAAGCTGGTTAGCAAGTCCCAAGGATCCTCTTGCCTCTGCTTCCCCAGCACTGGGATTACAAGCTCATGCTGCCATTCCAGCTTTTCAATGTGGGTTCTGAGGCTCAGGCTCAGGCTCTCACATTTGACACAGCAAGAACTTCACTGACTGAGTTTTCTCTTGAGCCCACTTTGGGGTTTGCTTTTTTTTTTTTTCCGTAATGAAGACATAAAACTGGCTAATAAGTGCTTGAAAATAAGGAGTACTGACTGTACCACTAACCATGAGAACGAAAATCAAAACTATGGTGAGACGTTAGCTCACACTCCTGTGAGAAAAGCTGTCATCAAACAGACAGAGATAACAAGCGCCAGTCAGGGTGTGCAGAAAAGGAAACTGCTGTCCACAGTTTGTCCAGATCTCAGCATTCTGCTGTCACCTCGGAAAACCTTCCACCACGGTTTTAAATTAGCTTATTTGTTTCTTTGCTGTGTAGCTGTGAGTCCTTTACAGATTTTGAATATTAGCTCCTCATCAAATGAATGGTTTGCAAATATCTCCTGCTCTTTCTCCATTGATTGTTCCACTTCCTGCATGGAAATTTTAGTTTGGTGCATTCTGAGTACCTGTTTGCTGTGCCATATTGGCGGCAGTGGTTGGTGTTTTTCTGTGGGGGTTTTCCAGTGCTGGAAGCCTCATGCATGCTAGGCAAGTGCCAAGCCTCTGAGTCTCCAATGCTTATGTTTGCTTTTAATGTCTGCTATAGTTTAGAACCTGAATATTCCCCAAAGCCACATGTTGAAGTTTTGGTCTTGAATATTTGTCATTATTGGCATGTGATGAGATAGAAAGAAGTTGAGTCACTGAGACATGCTGTTAGAGTGGACATTGATTATGAGCATCTGGTCTGGTCAGTCAGCCTCTGTCTCTGTCTCTCTCCATCTCTCTTTCTCTCTGCTCTCTCTGTGTCTCTGTCACTGTCACACACTCTCTCTCTGTCTTCTCTGCTCTACCTCTATGTCTTAACTCACTCTGCTTCCCAGCCACAGAGTTCCCCTCCTCTGCCCACCTATGCTCTCTCACTATAGACCCCAAAGCAAAACGAACCAAAAGCTCCAAAACCATGAGTCAAAGTGAACCTTTCCTTTTTTACATAATTGGTTTTCTCAGGCGCTTCGCCACAGTGATGGAATGCTAATTAATACAAGGTTATAGCCAAAAGATTTCTAAGATCAAAGTCAAGCAATGCCTCAATTTTGTTTTTTTCTAGTGCGTTTACAGTTTGAAATACTATGTTTACATCTTTGCTACAGTACACTTGCGGTTGATTTTTTACAGGTGTGAGATAGGGTCCAGATTCATTCTCCTGCGTAGGAATACCCATTTTTCTCAACACTCTCGATCGAAGCTGCTACCCTTCCTCCACTGTGTGCTTTCTGACACTTTCATTGAAGAGAAACTGACTACAGTATATAGATGTATTCCTGAGTTCTCTAATCCGTTCTTTGGGGTGTGCGCCAGTTTTCTGTTGTTGTTGTTGTTATTGTTGTTTTGCCTTTAACTTGCTGTTTTGATCACTGTGTCTGTTATGCTTTAAAATCAGGTAGCATGACGCCCCCAGGACTGATCTTACTCAAGCTGTCTTGTCTATTCTGTTCCTCTTTAGCTTCATACAAATTTCAGAAGCTGAAGAGGTAGTGACGGAGGCGTCCCTGGGTCAGGAGGGAAAGCCAGTCCTGTGTGCCACAGTGGCTCTGGGAAACTCTGTGGGCACCCTTCCCAGACCCAACCTACCGCTGAGAGGAAGTCTCTGCGTGTCACACCCTCCCAGGTGGAGGCAGCTTGAAGGTGGCATGAGCCTTGGACAGGTCTTGATTTTGCAGCTTCCATCTTTCAGCCTCCAGCTTTCCTCTCCCTGCAAACGAGAGGCAAGGAGATGAACCTCTCCTGTCACCACCGCTCACCCAGACCTCTCCAACTAATCTAGGTGAGCAGTCTACCAGACATTTTCCCTTCATCTTTCTTAGCCCCTGGTCCACAGCATTCTCCGCACTCCAACACAGAATGCTGTTTAGGCATATCCATGTCAGCCCCGTCCCTGTGAGCAGCTGTGTGATCTCAGGGATGCCACTTCTCTGCACCCCAGAGCCTCCACACCGATGAGGATGAAGTCATCGGCTTATCTGGTGGGACTGAGAGGGGAGCAATGAACTGGTGCTATTTCCTGGCCCTTAAGTGACCAGCACAATTAGCTAATGCTATAATTCATTTTAGAGCTTCATGAGGTGTTTAACCAGCCACACTCATGAGCCATTCCACACATTACAGTTTTGCCACTTCAGCTCCATAGATCTCCCATGCCACTCCAGCCAGGCTGCCAGACATAGCAGCACAGACAGGGTGTCTTAAACAAACATACATTTATTTTCTCAAGTGTTGGCCACTAAAGTCCACAGTCAAGGTGCCAAAAAATTAATTCCTGATGATGACGCTCTTTTTTTTTAAGATTTGTTTGTTTGTTTGTTTATTATACAGTGTTCTGCCTGCTTGTATGCTGGAGAGATGGCTCAGAGGTTAAGAGCACAGGCTGTTCTTCCAAAGATTCCGAGTTCAATTCCCAGCAACCACATGGTTATTTACAAGCATCTTCAAGGAGATCTGGTGCCCTCTTCTGGCCTGCAGGCATACAAAAAGATGCTCTTCTTAGCTTGCATTCATCTACCTGGTTAGTTTTATTTTGTGTTTGAGAGAAACAGTTTCTCACTTTGTAGCTATGGATGGCCTGGAACTCACCATGCAGACCAAGCTGGCCCCCTGACTCACACAGTTCTGCCTGCCCCTGCCTCCCAGCACTGGGATCAAAGGCGTGCGCCAACACCCAGCCTTGATTTTCTACATGACTTCTCCTCTGTGTATGCATGGAAAAAGAGAGAGTCCTCTGAGCTTTCTTACTCTTCTTATTAGATTTTGTAATCCTGTAAGAGCCCTGTACTATTAGGGCCACATAAAATCATATGATTTCATTTCATCTTAGTTACCTCCTTAAAGACTGCCTCCAAAGGCCACCACATGCCACCATAATTTGTTGGGGTGAAGGGAAGGCACAATTCTGCCCATTACACCCACACTTTCCCAGAGTGGCATTCCAGACCACGTCATTGTCATAAAAGTTGAACACAAGCCATGATGTCCTGCCCTTTGAGCCTCCAGGGTGGTCAGGCGCACTGTGCCTCCTGACTCCCTGACTCCTCCAGCTCTCCTTGTGTCCAGGAGTGCACTGGGTGCTGCCAGCACTTCCTCCCTTGACGCAGGGCTAGGACACCTTACAAGAAAATGGGCTTAGAACTCACCCTCATCGTGAGAGTGGCTAAGAGTCCTTCAGAGAGACATAAACGATGTCTACCCCCCTCCCTAAGGTCCAGTGTCAAACTAAGGCACAATCCCACCAAAGCTCACCCTGGGGAACCAGTGAGCTCACTGGTCTTACCTATAGATCATAGGAAGTTACCTACGGGGGTGTGGTTGCTCCTCCCCAGGAGGCTACACCAGAAAGACTTTACCCAGTGTACGGTGGCTTCCTCTTGGCTTCCTGAGGAAGGTCCCCTCCCCAGCCTACATACTCTAGCCCCTGTCTGAAGTCACACAGATAAGGCAGCATCGCACACAGCAGGAGGCAGGGAGCGGCTATGTGAGATCCTCCTCCTCCCTCTGTGAGATACAGTCAACAAGCCTGGCTGGAATAATCCCTCCCGGCTGGGCACGGCTGGGCACGGCTGGGCACCTGGACAGTGGTTTGGCTCGGGGAGTACTCCTGGACAGTGGGAGGGGAATGGACTGCTGACCGTCCTGATGTGTCTAGCTCTGAACCCCACTAAATGCTTACCTGACCCTCTTCTCCTATCCATCTCAGCCTCGATTTTTACATGAACAAAAACTAAAAGGGAGACACCAGTTATGAGACAGATGAAAATTAACAAACATATGCAAAATGATAGCTAGCCCAGTAGCTTAAACATAACAAACCCTCAGAAAATGTCCACTCTGACCCTGTTTCTCAACCATCCTTTGTTGCAGTTAGTTTAAAGGGATGGTCTAATAAAGTTTATTATTAGCCCTATAATTATTATGGCAGCATTATCTAACTCTCTGTTATAACTATTAAAAGACACAGACACCTGATAGATTTTAGAATAGCTTTATCTTACCTGGGGCAGGGCAGATATTAACCTTCTAAATGACCTTTACCTCCCAGCCCCCTCCCAGGCTCCCTCCCATCCATAAGTCCATAAATCCTTATTCTCTCATCCGGGCCACTTCCTCCATCTGTGCTGCACAGTTGTTTCTCCCATGCTAACACATAGCGTTTCTCTTCTTCCTTCCCCCAACTCCTCCCATACCTGTCTGCCTCCCAAGGTTCTTCTGTCCCTGAAGCCCTTGGACCTTAGCCACACCCACCACCTCCTGCCCTGCCCAGGTGTAGGACTTTTAAGCAGTCAATCAGGGATAACTGGGGAACATTCCTTCTCCTCCCAAGGGTACAGGAGACAGTTCATCATTAATCACAATGCCAGGGAGGTGGCCAGCTCTCAAGGCACTGCAAGCAGCACTTGAAAAGACAGTTGGCGCTTCCTCCAACAGTCCTCAGAGTACTGGAATGTAGGTATTGAGTGTGTAATCTCACAGCGTGAACTGGGAGCTGGAAATATGGCTCAGGGGTTAGAGCATTGGCTGCTCCTGCAGATGACCGGGGCTTGGTGCCCAGTGCCCACGCTGGTGGCTCACAACCTCTGTAGCTCCAGCTGCAGGGGGATCCGATGCCCTCTCTGGCCTCCACAGACACTGAATGCATACAGTGCACATACATACATGTGCATTCAGACATACAAACATGCACATAAAAATAAAAATAAATATCTTTTTTTAAAAAAAGAAAAATGTATAGTAACCTTGAACTGAGAAAAAGTTTAAGTCACCAATAATTCCACTACCTTAATACAGCTCTCCATACTTTGTGTGTTTCCTTACATTCCTTGGTTATATAAGTGTGTGTATCTTAGGGCATTGCAATTAAGACCATGCATAAAATTTCACATCATTATGTTCCTACGTTGCTATCATTTCTATAATTAAAATTTTCATGCCCACATAATATTTTATCAAGGGAATTCAGGGGGATTTAATTAATCATCCTCTTATTTTGAATAGTTAATTTGGTTCTAATGTTTCCCTATTACAGAATAGTATGGCAATGAACATTGTTATGTTTCTTTTTTCCCTCATTCAAGTTTATTCCTTCTGGCTTATTCCCAGAAGTGGAATCTCAGTGTCAAAAACGTTCATGTTTTCAGAACTGCTGGTGATTTCTGCCACGTTGCCTCCCCAAGTGTTTTCACTTGTCGGTGCTGCCCCAGGAGGCACCTGAGTGGGAGCCTTGACATTTTGTAAAGAACATTTGGTACTGCCCAGTTCTAAGTGCTTCGTTATCTAAAGAAACCAGACCCCAAGTGGCCAACTCCCTCAGGCTATGTGACTTGTAAAGAAAGGGGTGAGCCTACAGCTCTGCTTTGACATAGCATCCCCTCCAAAATCCTTCTTCCTCAGAATATGAGGATGTCCAATTGCTTCTCTTGATCGCTGGCATTTCTTTCCATGCCAATCACGAGTTCTCACTGGATCTAGGCATGGGCTGTCTTGTTAATCAACTGAACGTGATGCTTTTGGATATCACTTCAGTTTCACAGTTGCTCGTAATTCAGAGCAATTATGCTGGGCTCAATTCCAGGGGCAGAAAGACACGAGAAGGAGCAGGTGGACGGCCCTCAGCACTAATGATTCCTCTGTGAGACCCTTAGCAAGCAGGAGCAGTGCATTCAGTCTGATTCCCTGCCCTAGCAGCAGATGGCCATTAAAAGGTGGACTTGCCCCAGCCAAATCCATAAAAAGAAGTTGCTTTATTAACAATTTATGTGGAGATAATGTGCAAATTTGACAAATCCAGGTCCCAAATGCATCACAGTAGAGAGGGACAGTCCACCACTGAATCATTCTGTCTTTAGAGAAGGCGCACAGACGTTTTCACTTGATAGCTTGGAAAGATGGTGGAAGCAGAAAACTAACGAGGAGGATTAGAACTTAAGTAGGGAAGGGAGGAAGCCTGAGGAACTGGCCTGGGGCAGAGGGCCACGCTGAGGAGGGGTGGGCTCCCCTGAGGGAGGAGATAGGGTTGAGGTAACAGAGAAAACACCCTGAGCTCTGAGGACAAGGGACTCGGTAACCGTGGCTGTGCCTCCCTCTAGTGGTCAGGCAGTGTGCTTCCTCGCTTTGTCTGCAGGCAGAGGCAGTGAAAGGTTGGTGCAAAGAGCCTGGTCTGGACAGGCCCTCGATGAAATTCAAATTAGGGAAATGTGCTACAGAGAACTGAGTAATAGAAACCTATGAATTAGGTAGAGAAACCTCTTCCAGAGATACCACACACACACAAGACAAGGGTGTGACCATAGCTATGAGCTGAGAAGACAGAAAGAGAACCACAATATATTGATAAGCTGTTGTTCTAGAATATTCATGAGTATAGCCATTCCTAATCATCTTGGCCTGGCTTGAAGTTGGAGGCAGAACCAAGTGGGCAGGTCCCTGGTGTCAGAGGAGAAGTAACACATGCAGTGAGGTAGAGAGGCCACATTTCTGTTGGGATCTTGGCTAAGCATATAGGTGTGAATCTCAGTGACTCAACACGCTTCCCACAGGGACCCGTTTCCACTGATGCTCCTCCAGAGAGCAGAGATCCACTATGTTGGTTCTGTGGTGCCTAGATGTCCTGCAGGGCCTTAACACTCTAGCAGTAGGACGTTTGCTGAGAAATGCCCCAGAAACAAGTTGCCCCATGTCTCTCTGTCTCTTCTGTCTCTTCTGTCTTGCTCAGTATGTGTGTATATGTGCAGATATGCATACATGTATGTATCTGTGCCAGCACATGTGGAAGCCAGAGGAGGACTTCAGCTGTCCTTCCTCGGGGTCATCTGTTGGCTTTGGCTTGTTTTTGTGTGGTTGGTTTTCTTTTTTTCTTTTTGTTTGTTTGTTTGTTTGTTTGAGAAAGAGTCTCTGTGTAGCCCTGGCCTTCCTGGAACTCACTCTGTAGACCAGGCTGGCCTCAAACTCAGAGATCTGCCTGCTTCTGCCTCTGCCTCTGCCTCATAAGGTTTCAAAGCCATATGCCACCACTGCCCAGCTTTTTGGGTTTTGTTTTTTGTTTGTTTGTTTGTTTGTTTGTTTACTGAGGTTTTTTTTCCCACTAATTTGGAGCTTGCCAGGCTAGGCTAGTTGTCCATCAAGCCCCAAAGATCTGTCTGTCTCTTTCTTCCTCTGCAGATTACAGGTGTGAGCTACCATGCCTGTTTTTTGTTTGTTTGTTTGTTTGTTGTTGTTGTTTGTTTGTTTGTTTTATGTGGGCTCTGGGGATTAAATTCAGGTCTTCATGCTTGTAAGAAACATTTTACCGACTGAGAGCTCTCTTCAGCCCCTTGTTTCTATCTTGGTCAAAACCTCTACCAATCACTCTCAACAGATGGTTTCCCTGGCTTGAAACTCAGCAGACAACACCTAGTCCCCAGCTGTTGTGGTCTGCAGTGGGAACTAGACAGAGAAAGCTTATCACCCGAGAAGAAGCAGTTAGCACTGGGATTTGATAGTTTGCTTTGAGCCATAGTCCAATCGCCATAATGCAGTCATCTCCTCCACCTGGAGAACATAGAGACCAGCCAAGACTCTTCAGCTACCCAGGCCTTCTTTCTGGAAGCCAAGACCTAGCAGAGCAGCCCACAGCAAAAGTAAATACATTAAAGAGAATTCTCAACAGAGGAATATCAAATGGCGGAGAAACGCTTAAAGAAATTCTCATCATCCTTAGTCATCCAAGAAATACAAATCAAAACGGCCCTGAGATTCCACCTCACACCCATCAGAATGGCTAAGATCAAAAACTCAAGGAATGCCACATGCTGGAGAGGTTGTGGAGAAAGGGGAACCCTCCTCCACTGCTGGTGGGAATGTAATCTGGTACAACCACTCTGGAAAGCTATCTCAGAAAATTAGGAATAGTGCTACCTCAAGATGCAGCTATACCACCCCTGGACATATATCCTAAAAATGCTAAACCATACAACAAGGACATTTGCTAAACTATGTTCATAGCAGCGTTATTCATAATAGCCAGAATCTGGAAACAACCTAGATGTCCCTCAACTGAAGAATAGATACAGAAATTGTGATACATTTACATAATGGAATACTACTCAGCAACTAAAAACAAGGAAATTGGGGGTTAAGAGCACTCACTGGCTGTATTACCAAAGGTCCTGAGTTCAATTCCCAGCAACCACATGGTGGTTCACAACCATCTATAAAGAGATCTGCTGTCCTCTTCTGGCATGCAGGCACACATGCAGGCAGAATACTATATAAATAACAAATAAAAAATATTTTAAAACAAGGAAATCACAAATTTTGTAGACAGGCAAATGGTGGGAACTAGAAAATATCATCTTGAGTGAGGTAACCCAGAAGCAGAAAGACACACATGATATATACTCACTTCTCACTTATAAGTGGATATTAATCATATAATATAGGGTAAACATACTAAAATCTATAGTCCCAAAGAAGCTAAGGAGGACCCTAGGCAAGAGGCTGAGACCTCACTCAGAAGGGCAAACAGGATAGACATCAGAACTAGAAGAAGACAAGGAACAGGACAGGAGTTTTGCACAGGGGTCCTCTGAAAGACTCTACCCACCAGGGTATCGAAGGAGATGCTGAGACTCATAGCCAAACTTTGGGCAGAGTGCTGGAAACCTTATGGAAAAAGAGGAAGATAGAAAGACTTGGAGGGGACACAAACTCCACAAGGAGACCAAAAGAGCCAAAATACCTTGGCCCAGGGCTGCCTGCAGAGACCAATACTCCAACCAAGGACCATGCATGAAAAGGACCTAGACCCCCTGCTCAGAGGAAGCCCATAGGCTGCTCAGTTTCCAAGTGGGTTCCCTAGTAAGGGGTACCCGGGCTGCCTCTTATATGAACTCAATGGCTGGCTCTTTGATCACCTCCCCCTCGGGGGTACAGCCTTACCAGGCCACAGAGGAAGATGATGCAGCCAGTCCTGATGAGACCTGATAGACTAGGGTCAGAGGGAAGGGGAGGAGGTCCTCCCCTCTCAGTGTACTAGAGAAAGAGCATAGGAGGAGAAGAGGGAGGGAGAGTAGGACTGGGAGGAGATGAGGGAGGGGGCTACAGCTGGGCTACAAAGAGAATAAATTGTAATTAATTGATTAATTAAAATAAATAAATACTTTAGTAAGTCAAAGATAGTCTGACTGCTTTGTTTCTAAAGGATATCCCCAGGCTATAGTGAGAACATAACTGTCAACTGATAGATTTGCTCATGAGATTTTTTTCCTGTGATATTATATCAGTTCAAGTGCATTTGGTTGCAAGTAAAAACAAATTAGACAGGGACTAAACAGGTGGCTCAGGAATTAACAGCATCTGCGGCTCTTGCAAAGGACCCTAGAGTGGTTCTCAGCAACCACAATCATGGGACAGCTCACAACCATCTGTAACTCCAGTTCCAGAGATCTGCTGCTTTCTGGCTGTCATGGCTCACACGTGTACGTGTGCAAACACACACACAAATAAAAATGATGCACGCCTCTAATCCCAGCAGTCAAGAGGCAGAAGCACGTGGGTCTCTATGAGTTCAAAGCCAGCCTAGTCTACAAAGTGAGTTCTAGGACTGCCAGGGCTACAGAGAGAAACCCTGTTTCAAAAAACAGAAATAAATAAATCCATGACTGATGGCAGCTTAAATGATGAAGATATTTAATCATCTCACAGAACTAGAATCTATGTGTAGGAAGTTCAGAACTGGTTCACAGCTCAAAGATTCCAGTGGAACCATAGGCTCTTCCCTCCTGTCCCCTTCTGCTGTCCTCCTGGATTCAAGATGGCTTCCAAAGCCCCAAGTTACAGAACTTTATGTGACAGGCTTCTGTGGAAGAAGGAAAGGGTCAGAGGCAAAGCACGCACAAAGCAATGATTCAGGCCCCAGCACCGCAGAAATGTGGCCCACCAAAGCATGCCTTAACCGCAAAACACAGGAAGTGGAAGCAGAAGCGTCACAGATAGAAGGTCATCCTTGGCCGCATAGCAAGTTAAAAGTCAGCCAGGACTCCATGGAACCCTCTCTGTAAAAACAACAATAAGAAGAAAAAATTCAGGGCCTGGGGGTAAAGGTAAGAGATAGAATGTATGCTTAGCACACAAAAGACCTTGGTTCCATTCGAAACACATAACTAATTCATTAGTTAATTAATTGATAAAGCTAAACCATAGACCCTATGTCAACTAAGTCATTAGTTAATTAATTGATAAAGCTAAAACACCCTCCATGTAAAATATAAACTACTTTGCTAATTCCCAATGCCAGGAGTCTGGTAGGACCTGTTTCATTGTAAGGCGGCTCATGGGACCCTACAGGAGCTGGGCCCAGTCCAGGTTAATGCTCCCCAGGATTGGAGCCTCCAGATGAACTATCCTCAGTAGAATGAGCACAATCCTCTTCGAATCCCATGCACTTACGTAGACTTTTCCATCGTCAGGAACGTCCTTCCGCCACTGAACCCTACACGCACCTGGACATCTCTTGCTGACTGTTATTCTCCACCCAATGGAGCTGCTCTTCCCTGAGGACCAACCAAGCATTTCCCTGTGCGGAAGCTATCACCACCATGCACTAACTTCAAATGTCTGTCTTCTCAACCAGCCTCTGAGGGTCCTTCAGAAAGACTGGTTAATTCTGCATAAAATCTCTGGTGGCCAGCACAGTTGGGTACCCTGTAAAGCTTCCTGGAAACATGTCCATCGGGGGGTGGAGAGGTGGCTCAGTCCTGAGCTGTTTACGCATGAACCTGACTTTGGTCCCCAGCATCCATTAAAAAAAAGATGGCATGTGCTTATAAAGCTAGCATTAAGAAGCCAGAGATAAGCAGCCCCCGGCCCTGCTGGCCACCTCGCCAAATTAATAAGCCCTAGCCCCCAGGGAGAGACCCTCTCAGCAAAAGCAGGTGGAGGGGCTGGAGAAACGGCTCAACAGTTAAAGACTGCTGCGTGCAATCAGCGTGTTCCACAAATGCCGGTAACTCAGCTCTGAGGGGTCTAACACCCTCCTCTGTGAGCATGCACAAAAATGCTCACTCACACACACGTATGCACACACTCGCAGACACACACACACACGTGTGCGCCCATGAGCCTGTGCATAAAGAAAGAAAGAAAATGGAATTTTCTAAGGTGGAGAGTTATTAAGGGAAACATCCTATGCCAGTCTCAGGCCCCCAAACTCACGTGCATAGAGACAGAAGATACGTTCGAGGATAAAGCGCCTGCCTAGCTCAGGAAAACGCCCTGTGTGGACTCTTTGATCTCTGCTGTAACTATAAAGCCACCCCTCGCTCGAGAAGATGCGCTTGGGGTGTAATAGGAGAGTATGTGTTCCTGGCTATCAGGATATCCACGTTCTGCCTTCACTAGCAGTGCCAGATTTTTAGATGTCATCAGGTGCCATTTTCCATTGTCCAAATGAGGATTTCCATATGTATGTCACAGCGTTATTAGGAGAAGGGGAGGAAATGTGCAGAATCTCACTGTGTCTAACAGACAAGTCCAAGCTGTTGTGTCCGACAGATCACCTGCATCCCAGGCAGATGGCAGCATCATATAATAATGTCAAAAGCTGGACACCCTTGGCTAAGCATGTCCCTCCCAGCACCCTGGCTCTGAGAGCAAAAGAGAAAGAGATGCCATGATTAGTTTGCTGAAGACATCATTCGCTGAGTTGAAGAAGTTTATTTCCGGTTTTCTTTCTTGTTCTGTTAATGTGATTGTTTCATTGATTCTTCTGTGATGCTTTGATATTTTATTTAGTTTTATGTACTGTTATTAGTGTGCATATATGCATGCGTGTGCAGAAGCATATGCAGGCCTGCATGCACTCATGTGTGCAATCGTGAACACACACTACAAATAAATGAGTAAATGAATAAATAAGTAAATAAATGGATTTTTCTCTTGAGGGCAGTGGGTAAGTACATGCTCATGTGTGCTTAGCCAGCATCCTAAACACTGTGGGCCCTGTTTAGTGCCACAGTGCCAGGCTGCTACCCAGCACCCTGCTGCAAACTGTCTGCTCAGTGCCACGCATAAACAAAGCACAAGGACTGACCTCAGAGTCTGCTCTTTCTGGAAAGCCCCAGTCTAGGCAAAGGAAAGGGCTCCTTGAAACTTATTTGCTGTCACCCTCGGTTGCTGCCTCATATCTATTAGTTTCCAGGAAACTCTTGGTAAAGTTAAAGTTAAAGCATCTCCCACAGATGCTCAGATTTAGCATGCATCAGGTCAGCTGACTGGCTTCTCAGAGAGAACTTCCCATGGCTGGAACTGGAAAGCTGCTGCCCTGCCAGCCAGGCCTGAGGCCCATCCCCAGAAGAACCCATGAGAAAAAAAGTGAGGTGTGGAGGTGGACTCGGAATCCCAGGGCTGCGCAAGAAGAGACGGAGCTCTAGGCCTTGGTGGTCAGCCAGCCTAGCTAATGAGAGACAATGTGTCAGAGAAGTAGATAAAAACAGGGCAGCCCTCCGCCCTCAAGATGCACACAAATAAGTAAATGAATAAATGCAAAGGGTTAGGCCCTGCCTAACACAGTCTTTGACTGAGCAGGTCTAGGGTAGAACCCTAAATTTGCATTTTTTTCCTCAAGTGTCACAAGTTCCCAGGTGGCGCTGACGCCTCTGAGAATCTTATTATTTAGTTTTATTTTATGTATATGAGGGTTTTGCTTGCATGTGAGTATGTATGAGCACCACGTGTGTGCCTGACACCAGAAGGGAGCACCAGAGCCCCTGAAACTGGAGTTGTAGGTGGTTGTGGGTGATGGGAACAGAGCCTGAGTCCTCAGAAAAATCATGCAAAGCTCTCAATCCCAGAACACTCCCTCCTGCCCTTCTGTCTTTTCCCTCCCAGGCAGGGAGCACTGAGGAAAAGAAAAGGAGTGAAAGAATGCTGTGAACAACGTTTTCTATGTAGACTCTCTAGGCAGCAGGAAAGTAAACCCTCGTGCACTCTTCTGCTCAGCGGACATGGTTTACGTGTGTGAGAAAGGCTGCAGGGAGGAAGGGAATGGTGGTGCAACATTTAAAGGCTGTGGTTGGCTGAGGGCCAGTCAGTGAGGGATTTCTCCCTTCCGGTTTGGACCTTCAAAGGAAAGGATGAACACAAGCTGTAGTAGCAAGGCAGAGTGCCTTCCAGGTGGGGACGTGCATGAACAGATGTTCACGTGTCGTAGCCACTGTGCGTGCAGCTAATTTAATCCGTTGTTTTTTCACAATCACGCAGTATGGCAGACTGCATGGGAACGAAAGAATATTTACCCCCCAATGCCCAACCCACAGCAGCCCTGTGGCTTTCCATGTAGAATCGAGACGAAGCTTTAGCAGCCCCACTGTCTCACCAGGCAGTTCAGGTCTCTCCACGTTGCCATGGTAACAGAATGCTCTCATCCCCATTTTTTCCTTACAAACTATTCAAAGGAAGGAAATGCCTTGCCACTCGGCTCTCTCTCATTTTTCAGCTGAATTGCTTCGGAAGCTGCGCATGGTGCGGAGCAGACTGAAGGGCCCCGAGGTTGAGCACCCCTTTGTGGGTGCAATCTGTCTATCTTCCCTATGCCGAAGCTATGTCCGACTCAAGAGCTCAGCTCCGGGAGAGGTTGGCTTGAGCACTCCAGGTCCCCCAATCACTGTGACTTTAGATGGCTTTGCGTTTTCATGATGAGGAAGAAGGACCTCAGTTTCCATACCAAATTTATTCCAGCCCTGTGCCATATCACTTTGCTCAATAAAAGCCCTCAAAGAAAAGCAAAGCACTAATTCTGAAGAGGGGAAAGAGACTCTCGGTGGTACCGTGTCACTTTGGCCCATGCTGCTGTGTTTGACTCTAAATAAACACAGCCAAAGTTTTGTTAAAAAGCAAAACAAAACTACCCACGACTACACAGAGAAACCCTGTCTCCAAATAAATAAATAAATAAATTTTTTTAAAAGGTACTAATTACCACACCAGCAGATATTGTAAGGAAAGGGGCTGGGAGAATAGTCAGTTCTCTTTTAGTTTAAGAAGATTTCACTGAGGCTACACCTTGAAACCCTTGTCTTGAAGAAGGAAAAAAGAGAAAAAGAAAATCTTCAAAGTTTTGTCATTAGCACCTGCGTCAGCCGTGTCCCCAGCAAGGCTCAGGGACCATCACAGAAGAAGGGGCAGAAAGAACGTAGCGAGCGGAGGATGCGGAGGGTGAGACGCTGGCCTCGGGACCTGGCAGGGCCATTGCACACGTGCCCTTACACAGCTGCGCCTGCGCGAGACCTGTACAAGATGAAGCCAGTTGAGAATGCCAGCCAGCCGGCATGGGGCACGGGGACTTCCGAGCTCCCACCCCCAGCTAGGGAGCTCTCAGGAGCTGATGGCTGCCGGAGGAAGGAGAGTCTGGACACGGGCTTGTTTCCCATACCCTGAGGACCGACTACAGGCCCGTGCCCACGTGGGCAACACTAAGTGGATTCAGGGGTTTAAAACAAACAACTAAATAAGTAAATAAAAATATAGAAAGATGAATTTGAGAGGTGGTAGCAGTTAGAAGTGCTTCCTGCTCTTCCAGAGGACAGAGTTTGACTCCCAGAATCCATGTTGGGCAGCTCACAGATTTGTAACTCTGGCTTTAACCTGCACTTGAGCATGTGCACACACACACACACATACACACACACACACACACATACACACACACACAAATAAATATTTGTATTATTATAAAAAGAGGACAGAGATGAGACAGAAGTCCTAGGAGGAACTGAAGATGACTGAATATGAGGATATTGTACACATATATAAATTTTTCAAAGAATTTTTAAAATAAAGTCTGTCCAGATTTTCTGTACCACCGGTTGTCATACATGGACCTGCATCAGAATGCATGAGAATGACTCTCCTCCCAGCGTCCATGACTAAGCTGGTCTGGAATGGGATCTGGACATTTCCAGTAAACTCTCGGGTGCTAAGGACCCTGCTTCCTGAGCCAGTCACTGTCCCTGAAACTAGTTTGTTTGCATGCTTCTGATCATAACTGTTGTATGTGTCGATTAATATTTACTATTGGTTTATCTTTTATTAATGCTGCTGTTAATCCTAAGCAGCTGTATAACCAAATCACCACACAGAGACTATGATTTATTTAATTAACCTAGAACACAATGCTGGGCAATAGTTACTCCATCCTAAACCTCCAAGCCCTCATAGTTTCCTAACATTTAGATTTCCCACATTATATTTGCTTTTAGTAATATATTAGGTCCAGTCCATCTCTCCACGTAGTTCCAAGATCTCTGCTAGTTCTGCTCTCCCAGCTCTCTCTCCCTTCTCCCTCCTCTGCCTCCCACCTTCCTGTCCTCTGGCTCCTCCCTCTTTTCCTGCTTCCTTTCCATTGCTCAACATTGTGGCTGGTCGCTTTCTTTTGGCCTGTTTACACAAAGTTGGGACTGGTGATGCTTAGAATAAGTATCATAATGGAATGTCCGGATTGAAACCAGGGAGCGGGGGAGAGAAATCAGCATTTGAATGAACAAGGGTAAGGTGTATACATTTCAAAAGAACATTATACCAACATTTCCCCCTTTAAGTCCAATAAAAGGCTCCTTTTCTTTCAATGCAATAATAATTATGAAATTAGGAAAACTGTTAAGTAAAATCTACATGTGCAATGTCCAGTCCATGTGTATTTAGCAACTTAGGAGAAAGTATCTGATCATTCTATCTATCTTGACAAGTTTAAAGTTCTATACCTAAATTAACTTTTCTCCTTATTGGTATTACCTATATGAAAGGATTTCTTAACTTCTAAACAACTCAAGCTTAATTGTGGCACTATGACTATTTGGCTGATCAATGCTTGTCAATGATCAGAACCATACCTATGGTTAGCCTATTAAAAGCAATGCCTGGCAGGCGCTGGAGAGATGGCTTAGTGCTTGAGAGCACGTGCTGCTCTCGAAGAGCACCTGAGTTTGGTTCCCAACACTTACACTGGGCATCTTACAACTTCCTGTAGCACCAGCTCTAGAAGTTCAAACTCCCTTTTCCAGGCCCCATGGGCACTGTACTCACAAGCACACACACACACACACACACACACGTGTTTTTGCTTTGTTTTGTTTTTAAGTTTAGAACAAGAGTTGGGAAAGAAATCTCAAAGCACTTGACAGCCGACAGACACTGGCTCTATACCTGGATCTACACTGTTCTCTTTCCCACATCCTCCAGTCTCTGCTGCAAGCATTGGGGCTCACCCTGAACAAGGCATCAGTGCTGGCTCCTTTCATGTCAACTTGGCACAAGCTATTGCAACCTGAGAAGAGGGAACCTCAACTGAGAAGATGCCTCCTTAAGATCAGGCCCTGGGCAAGCCTGAAGGGCATTTTCTTAATCAGCGATCCCTGTGGGAGGGCCCAGCCACTGTGGCTAGGGACACCCCTGGGCTGGTGGTTCTGGGCTCTGTAAGAAGGCAAACTGAGCAAGTCCTGAGACACGCTTTTAACCTGCCTGTCCTTTTATTATTATTATTTAAATGAGACAGGGTCTCACATATTCTAGGTTGGCCTCAATTACGATATGTAGTTGAGGATGGCCTTGAACTTGTGGTTTCTCCTGCTTTTACCTCTTGAATGGTAGGATTACAGGTCTGTGCCACAATGCCTGGCTTGCAGGGTTCTGGGAATCAGGCCGGTGCTTCATGCAGGTTAGGCAAGTGCTCTGCCAAGCCACACCCCTGAAAAATTCTTCTCCCAAAGTTCCTCAGTGAAGCCCTGACTAACGGTCACAATGATAAAATGGAAAATTAGCTGTCCTGAGTGTGACCCGGACACAAGACAATACGGAAGCCTCTGGAAGGAAGTTCATCCAGTCCAAGGCATGTTTTGAGCAGCTGTGCTTATTTAACCTGGAAGGAAAAAAATAAAGACTGAAAAGAAAAATCAAGAAGGGGTAGATAAACGAGTAAAACTTATTGCTGGTCTGCTTGAGAAAGAAGCAAGGATTTAATGGCTACATTTTCCATAGCATTCCTAACTTGATACGTTTTATAGATATTACTTCTTCGGTTAATTTTTTCATTTATTTGTTGGTTGTCTTTCAAAAGAGTCTCATGTATTCCAGGCTGGTCTTCAACTAACTGGGTAGGAGACTTTGTACCACCAAGTACCACCATGTACCACCATGACCAGCTATCTCTTTGTATTCATCTAGCAGACATGTTGTTTCATTCATATAATTGTTATCATCTCCACTATTATTTCATTTTATAAAGGCCAAGGTCAAGGCCATAAAAGTCTAAAAAAATCACAATCTTAGGATTACTGTGCTGTAATCCTATGACCAATGCACCATGACCGAAGCAGCTTGAGGAGGAAAAGGTTTGTTTGGTTTTCATATACCTGAATCATAGTGCATTGAGGGAAGCTGTATTAGTCAGGTTCTTGAGAAGAACAGAACTAATAGCACGTGATTTATTAGAATGACGTTCAACAAGGGCTGTCCAACAACGGAAAGTCTAAGAACCCAGTAGTTATTCAGCACAGTAGACTGGAAGCCTTGGCTGATCTTCAGTATACATTAGAACCCCAAAGGAGTAGGTTCTACTGCCATGAAGGAAGAGTCAGGGGCAAGCAAGAAAGAGCATAAGCCTCTTCCACTCCTTTGTAAAGGCTGCCGTGAAAAGGTGTGGCCCAGATTTAGGGTAAGTCTTCTGACCTCAAGAGATCTGGATTTAAGGTAGGTCTACCTAACTCAAGTGATCCAATTAACTAAAAATCCCTCCTAGGTGTGCTCAGTGATTTGGGATTTTAGTTAATTACAGAATTAGTCAAGTTGACAATGAAGAATAACCATCACAAATCCACCCAGCTGAGCTTCCTTGTGAAAAGGAATTAAAGGAAAGCTTAGGCAACAAAGGAAGCCATCAACAACCAAAAGCTTATACAGTGTAATTCAAGGAGAAGGCCAGGTTTCAGCTCCAGCGAGCAGAACTTGGCAGCTCTCAGCCATAGGCTTCCTGCTTTAGAGTCTAGAAGGATATGGAAGTAGAAGGTTGTGGAATCTTCCTCTGCAGTTAAGGAAAGTTGCTGAGGCCCAGTGTGTGTCGAGGGAATCCCTGCATCAAGGCCAGGAGATGTCATTGTATGAAGCTGTGAAGGTGAAGCCTGGATTGTGTGGAAGACTTGAAGATGTCGTAGAGGCCACAACCATGAGATACTTCCCAAAGAAAGCTACAGACTGAATGTGGAACCAGTCCAAGAGAGAAAGTGCTTCACCAACTGTGCTGATTTGAATCTAATTGAATCGTGCCCATAGGCTCATGTATTTGAATCTTTGATCTGCAGTTGGTGGAAGTGTTTAGGAAGGATTAGGAGGTACGGCCTTGTTGGAAGAGGTGTGTCACTGGGGACAGGCTCTGAGGTTTTTCTGCCTCATGCCTGTTGGATGAGGTACAAACACCACACCTCAAGCACCCTGCTGCTATGCTACCTGCCACAGTGCTCAAGGACTCTAACCTCTGGAACTGTGAGCTCCCGCTAAATACTTTCTTATGTAAGCTGCTTTGGCCATAGCATTTTGTTTCTGCAATCAGAAAGTAACTGAGATACCAACTGAGGCACACACACACACAGCCCAGGATTCATTGTTTGTATTTTAAATCCCTAAGAACAAGATAAACTTCTTAAGTTTACCAGTTCAAGGCAAATAAGAAACAAAATATAAGATACATTAGAAAGCAAATGTATGATTACTTGAAGGATAGTTGAAGGTCATTTGGTGTATCGCTCAACTGCTCGGGTTTATAACAGGAGCTTGTGGCTACTAAAGCACGAAAATGATTAAACTGCAATTTCCTCTGCTTAACTGACTGTTGCACAGCTACCTCTTTGCAATTGAAACATTCTCTACTCGAGGAAATGATGGGCTTCATACAGCTAAGGAAACTAATGAAACTTAGAAGGCTCAGGAAGTTTGTGAAACTTAAAGGGTTTAGGAAACTCAGAAAATTGCAAGAGTCACAAGGGCCCTCCCCAAGGTAACAAAAGCAGCAAACAGGATTGTGTTGAAGTACCTGACCCCAGCATTCTCTGAGCACTGCCAACTAGGAACTGTATTGGTACTGTGGCTCTGGTGGCCTTGCAGGATGCTTTCAGCTTGTTCTCTTGCTGCTGAGACATTTTTCAGACCAAAGAGCTCTGACAGCACAGTAGAATATGCATGCAGTCCCTGTAAAGTACTCAATGATGAAAATGCAGCTCAGGCCCAAGGCAGCCAGCTCTCTTCACTCCCAAGCAGCCATTCACCATCTGGGAAACATTGTAAGGGACCATCTTCCTGGAAGACCAATTTCTCAGCCCTCTCATTGGCCCAAGTGAACCATAACACCCTCCATAGAAGGCTCTTATTGGCCAGGGAAGACTGCCTGTCCAATAATCCATTTACAAGTGCTTAGCATGGGCCATGAAGGTGACTGAACCTGCAGTGACAAGGCACTGACTGGAGTACTGCAGACATGTAGGCCTTGCCCAAAAGCTAGAGTGAACATCATTTTGGCCCTGCTTTGCATCTGCATATAACCATGCATAAATCTCCAAATGCCCTTAACAGAAGTGTAGGCTTAGATTTTCCAAAAACCTACTTTATTTAGGGTTCTTAAATTCTTCTACCTCCCTTCCAACCCACTGACCAGAGGTAGGAGAGAAAGAAGGTTATTAGAAAAAGGGAGTTGGGGACCTTTTTAGATGTAGTTCCTCAGGATGAGTCCACTCTTTGTTGTCCAGATACCAGCAACCCAGCCAAATAGCAAACGCCAAACAGCAACACGATTCAGCAGAAACAGCTAGACCCCACTGAATCCGAAGCAGTCAGCAAAAGCCACAAGACTCAGCCAGAGTGCCAAGTGAAGTTCTCTGCTCTGGAGAGTTTCTCTCTGAGAAGTGAAATGTGGAAAAACAAAAACCAGTGAAGCGATGTGCACCTTACAAAGAGTATCGATGCAAAAGCGATGTGTCCCTGTCTCTGGGCTTCTACTTATCCCTCCTCAGAGTCCACCAGGCTGTTTAAAACCCACATCCCTTGCATGAGACAGCTTCCAGAAAGAAACATCACACACCCTGTCACATGTCCCTTTTCAGATCATGTGCCCTCTCATGAGTTTGTTTTCAACGGATGATGAACTAAAAACATTTCCACATCCTACATTTGGGACCAAAAAAAAAAAAAAAAAAAAAAAAAAAACCCACATAAAAGAAGCCAAAACTTCCACTACATAGAAAGGCTAGGAATGTGCCCCAGCCCGGCATGCAGGAAGCCCTGCATTTCATCCCCAGCACAGCATCGAGCAGGCATGGTGGCAAATGCCTGTAATCCCTGCTTTTCTCAGTGAGATTGGTTTCTGCTCCTTCCCAGTGTAAGAACTGAATTAAGAGCCTCACACTAGATAAATGCTCTCCTACTGAGTTATATTCCCAACTCTCGTCTATGATTTTTGACCTAAAAAAAATGGCGACCTGTAGTTTAAGCAAATATATTTTATTGCATGTTTTAAAAGCAGTTTGGAAAAGTAAATGGAAAGCAAAACCAAACAGTTTTGATTTACTAAACATTTAATCATCTATTTTAAAAAAAGAAAAGAAAAGAAACCATTTGTAGAAATAAAGACTAAGGGGAAAGTGAGGGACCTGAAGGAGAAGAAATTTTACCTTTGCATTATTACTTCTTACATACTTTAATTATTTTAATAATGCCGTGTATTACTTTTATAACTAAACTAAATCTGGTTAACACATTTTAAGATCTGAGGGGAATTTAAGCACATCAAATTCAAAAGACTTCACTGACATAACAGCTAAGTAAAATGCCATCAAGTTACAAAGTGCATTAGGTAGGATGGTTTTGTTCACAAGAGCAACGAGAGGAATAAAATTCAAGACACAAGCAAAATCTGCAAGAAGCAAACTTTAAAATTCTACTGAGAAACATAAAAGAATAATTGGATAAATGGAAGAGCAGACCCCATTCATAAGAAACTCGATAATTTTAAATTGTCAATTCTCTCTAAATTAAACTATAAATTTAATACTGTCGCAATAAAAATGACAACAGAGTAGAGGAATGCTGCAAGCTGTTTATAAAGCGCATATGAAAAATGAAAGGGGGAAAACGGTGTAAATATGCACATATATATATATATGTCCATGTATAATATTACCTCCTGTGAGTGTGTGCACACGTGCAGAGGGGCTGGGAGCAGGCCTCAGGGGTCTTTAACCGAACCTGGAGCTCAGCCACTCAGCTAGAACGGCTGGTCACTAGGTTCCAGGGAGACGCCTGTAGCTGCATCCCCTTCCTGGGCTTAGGAACGTGCACTTCTGTGCCTGCACTTTCATGTGGGTGCTCACGACCCAAAATCAGGTCCTTGATTGCACGTTGCCTCCTGAGCCTTCCCCCCGCCCCTGGGAAACTTAGAGAGCAGCGCTTTCATACCATGTGTACTGGCTAACTCTGGGTCAGCTTAGCATAAGCTAGAGTCATCAGTTAGGAGGGAGCCTTAATTGAGAAAATGCCTCTATGAAACTGGGCTATAGGCGAGCCTGTAAGGTATTTTCTTAATTAGCAATTGATGGGGAAGGGCCCTCCCTCTTATGGGTGTGTGCCATCCTGGGCTGGCCATACGTAGGTTCTATAAGAGACAGGCAAGCTGGCGGTGGTGGTGGTGGCGTAGAGGTGTGGACCTTTAATCCCAACAGGGAGGTAGGAGCAGTTTAAGGCCAAACTGGTCTACAGAGTGAGTTCCAGGACATTTAGGGCTACAAAGAGAAACCCTGTCTCGAAAAATCAAAAGGAACAAGGAAAAGGAAGGAGGCAGGCTGAGTAAGACATGAGGAGCAAACCAGCAAGCTTTCCCCTGCCATGGCCTCTGCATCAGCTCCTGCCTCCAGGTTCCTGCCCCAACTTCCTTTGCTAATAAACCGTGATGTGGACGCTGAGCTGAATAAACCCTCCCCCCCCAAAAAAACTGCTTTGGTCATGGTGTTTCATCATTAACTAAAACACCATGATAATAATTAAAACTTGAAAGACATCCACACAAATACAAACATCAAGACACAATGACGGAAATACTGACATAACGAACAAAGTGTGATTTAAAAATGCAAAGAGAATGGGAGGGACCAAGGACACAAAAGCAGGTGTCTTTGGTGAACAGACATGACCAGCCACTAGGAAGAGTGGTTTGCAAGCCCAGACCTGGGAGTCTAGACACATGGGATAAATGGCCAGAGCAAGTATGGAAAACACAGAAGACTGAAAATAGAGATTAAAAAAAAAAAAAAAAAATAGAGTCTATTCACAGGGCTCTAAATCGCCTTGCATCTTCCTAGCCAAGGGAAATGTCTCCTACTCCCCAGCCATTCAATTGTTCTCTGGAGTTATGAAAAGCAAAATCTAAAATGATTTTCCGGGTAGCATCCAGCCAAGTCCCAGGAGGCTAGAATAAAGAACTGTTCAGATGCGTAAGGCCCCGGGGGTATACTGTGCTGGCAACTTCCGTCAGGCCTTCTGGAGAAGCAAGCACCTCTCGCGTGT